>KB445824.1:20000-157654 GCA_000320605.2 Gelatoporia subvermispora B
TTTTTCGAAAATTAGTAGCCTCTAGAAGATGAGGGTTTTCCAGATGACGTCATCTGGCACTTCGAACCGATCCCCATTTTCGTTTGCTGATCCTCCATCGACGGCGACCTCGTCATCATGGTTCTCGCAGAAGCCTGCAAAGTCCTTCGTAAACACGGGTCCCTTCTCGTTGCCTGACACAGTGCCGTCCACGGCATTAGCATCGGGGGATCAGTCCCAGGAAGGACACGGAGTTCCGTCGACGTCTTCGTCCACTGCCGAGCTCGGCTCGTTTGGTGAAGAGATTCGATCGAGTCGCCGTAAAAAGCAATCCTCCACCAAGCAGTCCGCATCTGCTTCATCAGTCAACGGGACGTCGCCTTCTATCGGTCAAGCGCCTTCGGCGACTGCAGCCACAGGGTCTACTGCGGTGGATTACGAGCAAAAATTATCAGACGCCTTCTCCGCGCTTGCTGCGCTAGGATACCATGGTATCACGGCCGAGGATCTACCTAAGTTGAGGCCCCCGGATGAGTACGAGGAGGAGCTCCAAGTTATGGCAGAAGTACGGGCATATTTCCAAGTCGCGTATAAGGTTTGCCTTTATTCTGTGCTTTCCCATGTTACTTATCTGACACGCAAGACACAGCGCGTGATCGATTATGTGCCACTGTCTATTGACCACACGTTCCTCTACACATTTGCCGAGGCCCTGCAGCCGTACCTCATCGAAAGGCTTGGTATTGGCTCGCAGAACGCTGCTGCTCGTTGTCAGGCGTACATTTCGGAAGACCCGCACGTCATTGCTCAACGGGAGGAGTTGATGGGTAGGAAGAAGAGACTGGAGAGTGTCCAGACAGAGCTGTTCAATTTTGGACTGTGATAATTTCTGGCCATCGCGTCACCATAATGGTCGACCCTGGATCTGGAGGTGGTGTTCAATATGACCTCATACGATTTTCCCTTAACCCAACGGCGATGATAGATAACCCCAGTGGGAACTATGATATTCTCAGATGCGACTTTAATCAAGCCGTACAGTACTCCATGTCCTGCCATAGACGTGTACCTACTCATCTTCAAATTACGCGCTCTAATTGGCCTTGGCTGATCCTCGCGGTAGACTGCTTGGAGTATGATTGCTAGGACAGTAGCTTTGGTCTAGTCATATGACCATGTTCGCAAACAGTTGTTGCATCCCAAGTGATGCGATTATTATTGCGGATATTTGGATTGTTCACGTGGACCCGAACGCTACGCAGAACCTACGTTGCTCACATCTGAGCGCCACCGCGGCAGTCTAAGTGTGAGGAGTATATGAGACTGTATGTCTTTGAAGCACGAGCGAGTCCTTATACATAGCTCTGCCTTGCAGTCGGAACGTGGGTTCTGCAAAGGTTAAGACATAGCGAAAGTGTCACGACATATTTTTGCTCTGAGCTTCTCTGTGGAATCGATCTGCATGTACCGGTAGCCCTCGCATCAACAAGCAATACGTTGCGAACGTTCTGAACGGTGAAGGTATGCACAAAACGAATTATATTGCAGCACCAAAATGGTATGGTGCGTAATTCAAACCACGATCGGAGAAGTTTACAGAGAGCATACACAAATCATTCGAGGACGTATAAAGTGACTTGGTGACCGGTTGAGGGCTGCTCAAACCCCATGAGATAGGTAGAGTGTACGAAGAGTACATTATCAGTACCGTTTTTACCATAGCCATACAAGAACATCATGATGTACATATCGTTGCCATGCCTGATGATTCATGTCTTCTTATCAATTGTACCCTCCGTATCGTCCGATATGTCGGAGAACAGCGGCGCTCACTTGACGATTCGCGGATGCGAGTAAGATCGCAGTGCAGTATAGTTCGCGCCATCTTAGGGTTATTGTGGATTAGGTTAACCGCTCGACCCCCGGTACGGTCATGAGTGATACGGGGGATGTGCACGCGCACGCTTGTCGCTATTGCAAAGGCATAGATTAGCCATTTGGGCGATGCCGTTCAATGAGCGGATCTGAAGAAGCGTCAATTCTGGTGTGGATTTTCAGGGGATGCTTATATTAATCCGTGCTGACCGTGTACGAAGACCGTGCAGCGTCTCCAGTTAGGGTACTTGAAGGAGTGCGGGACGGAAGAAAGCACAGACCCTCCCATCGCCGCCTAATGTCTATGCTATCGCTTTCTGAGTTATTCCTACTGTCATTCGCACTACTGTGCGTTGTGATAGCCAGGTTGATGAGTACTTTGGTTACTCGCAGACTCCCCCCTGGGCCTCTACGACTTCCTATCATCGGTAATTTGCTGCAAGTGGATCCACTTAGGCCGTATCCGAAGGTAATGTCCCAACGTTTGCCGTCAAGCTAGGACTTTGCATTGAGATTGTTCCATGCTTGTATGCTTAGTTTCATCATTGGGCCCGGACATATGGAGAAATATTTTATCTACGTCTGGGATTGCAAGACGTCATCGTCCTCAACACGGCGGAGGCCGCCGATGCTTTGCTCACCAATCGTAGCAAGATATATTCAGGACGTGTTGCTCCCCATGTTGCTCATGACATACTCAGCGACGGTCAGCGGATGGTCTTTATGCCGTATACGAGGGACTGGAAGGTGCGCACCAGTCACCTGCCGATGCAGATGGACCGGGTGTTGATGAGCACGGTACTGCGTGCAAGATTTGTAGAAGGGCGATCTCTAACACGGCTGGTCCGGGAGCGGCGAAACATATCCGTCAATTCCAAGATCTAGAGTCTCGAACGGCCCTTTTTGATCTCATGTGCCATGATGCAAAGACGGATAGAGCGCTTCGCGCTATATCCCCAGATGAAGTGCCTGAAGGGCACTGGTTCAACTTGATAAGACGATACGTAAGATTCTTTACGATCACGAGCTATTGCTCACCCAAGCGACGAATACAGAGCACCAGTATCCCAATGTATATCACGTACGGGAAGCGTGTCCACAGAATCGCAAACAATCCCCAAGTGTACGACATCCGAATGAGCTTGCTCTGCTGATCCTGATGACAACTTGACGCAGAGCGCAAGTGTATGACGTAGTAGGTAATTTCACTAGAATGGCGCAACCCGGAAACTATCTGTGCGTTGTCTTCTACATTGGACTTCAATAGGGTGGCCACCTGAGATCCCCACAGAGCAGACGTCGTCCCGTTCCTACGAATGTTGCCTGACATTCTGGCACCGTGGCGATCGGAAGCGGGGGCCAAGCATCGATGGTAAATGGGTCGTCTCGTCATGCAAACCTAAAGATACTCACCATGTTCCGAAGGGAAATGGAGCTATACGGAGGTCTCCTCGAAGAGGAGAAAGATGCACTGAACTACCAAGGTACCGTACGCGACAGCTTCCTCAACACATATCTGCGCGCCCGCGCTGCCGCCGGGTATGCGACCGCGCATGGAAATGGAACGACCACAGACATGTGGATGCGCGATACAATGCTGGCTTATACAGCGGGAACCATACTCGAAGCAGGCTCCGATACGACGGCAACGGCTATCTTGGCGTTCGTTCTCTACATGCTCAATTATCCAGCTGTCATGAAACGCGCCCGTGAAGAGATCGATTCCGTTGTTGGTAGTGAGCGTATGCCAAACTTCGACGACGAAGACAATCTGCCGTATGTGGTCGCTTGTGTCCAGGAGCTCCTTCGGTGCCATCCGCCCATCATTATGGGTATGTCCTGTCGCCCCTGAACGTCACCTAAGCTGATGTGTCTCTTCTGGCAGGTATCCCGCACCGCGCAGATGAAGATGACGACTACAAGGGTTATCACATACCGAAAGGCACAACCGTCATAGGAAATCTCTGGTCTATCCACATGGATCCCGTGAAGTATCCGGACCCAACCAACTTCAACCCAGAGCGCTTCTTGGGGGAATCAATGCGCCGCACAGGAGGACCAGACGCCCAGGGTCGCATTCAGTGAGTACAGTAGCGCTGCTAGTGTATCGATCTTAGCTCAGGTCACGGCTAGATACGCTTTTGGCTTTGGACGTCGATTTTGCGCGGGAAAAGATGTTGGCGAAGCATCTCTCTTCATCGTATGCTCTCGCATATTATGGGGTCTGGACTTTTTCGCGCCGATGGACCCAGAGATCGGCAAAGCACGGATTCCGAATCCTTGGGACGAAGAAGCGACGTGGACGAAGGGCTTCATCGCTGTGCCCAAACCATTTTCCGTCCAGTTTTCCCCCAGAACAGAGAAGCACGCGGAAATTATCCGGCTGTCATTCGAGGAATTGCAAGACGAATGGAAGGACGCTGGCCTGCCAGGAGACGAGCGCTGAAAGAGGGGCTGGACATTCTGGGCAACGCACACTGTAATCTAGTATAACAATATGACCTGGATTGGGACAGTTACTCACATGTATGAGCCAGCGATAAAGGCGGCGAAACGACGCAGAGATCCCAAGTGACAAACACTGTAGTATCTCAAAGCAGCAATGCAGATCCCGACCCACAAAAGTTCGATGAGATGTGTTGCAAATTCGGCGTCTGTGCCTGGGCTTTGGCATTGTGTGAGTGATTTCCTAGTTGAGCGAACGGCGAGCTCCACGGGCGGACATCCAGATGGTTACCTGGCTAGAAGTGCAACTTACGACAGAGCTGTACATCAGGCAGATTATCGCCCGTTGCTCCGAAAAGCACACTAGGTTCGCTCGGCACCACTTCGCCAAAATGGCGCATCTGTCATGTGCGATACAATTCATCGGGTCATACTAGTCAACTTGATTCCTGGCTGAACACGTTACAACGAGCGGCTGCCTGAAAGTGGCGCAGGCTGTTAGGAAGCGTATATGAACAGACAGGAGATAATTTGATGCTGGATGTCGCCCTCTATGGTCCCCCTGTCACTGCTAGACGTACTTCTGATAGCATCAGCTCTGCTGTGTGCGTGGATCGGGAGGCGCATAGGCAGGTCGCAAGCGTCGACTCTACCTCCTGGTCCTCCCAGACTGCCACTCGTTGGGAATCTCTTGCAGGTAGACCCACTTAGGCCCCATCCCCAGGTACGCTCTACAACTGACAGTATGTAGCGATGAACCTCACAAAACGCGCGCAGTTCCTGCGCTGGGCGAAACAGTATGGCGACATATTCTACCTCCGGCTTGGGCTGCAAGACGTCATCGTCCTGAACTCAGCGGAAGCAGCGGATGATTTACTCACAACACGTAGCAGGATCTACTCCGGGCGGGCGGCTCCCCACGTAGCGCAGGACATCCTCAGCGACGGGCAGCGCCTGCTGTTCTTGCCATATGAACGTGAATGGAAGGTGAGTCCAAGTCATTGCCCGATGACGTCGCGTGTTGGTCTATCGACATATCATGACAGCGATGATATAGATCGCCAGAAGGGCCATAGCGACTGCGGCCGGTCCCGCTGCAGCGAAAAGGATCCGTGCATTTCAAGAGATGGAATCTCGCACTACGATATTCGATCTGATGCATCACAAATCGAGGGGACCTTCGCACGTGCAAATCGCGAATGCACACGGCGTCCCCGAAGGCCACTGGTTTCATTTGATGAGACGATTTGTGAGTCTGCACAACAGACTTCGAGAGACATGCCTGAGCGATGGGATGCGTGCAGAGCAATAGCGTACCGATGAATGTCGCATATGGCAAGCGTGTCAGCCGCATCGTAGACAACCCACAAATGTACGTGAGTCGAAGGGCGTGTAGTCTGCAGTGTCGCTGAAACGATGCGCAGGGACAAGCTTTATGATCTGGTCGAGAACTTCTCTCGTGTATCGCAGCCAGGGCATTATCTGTGAGTCCGTTCTTTCGCGCCATGAACGAGTCTGACGTGCCAACAGTGCGGATGTCGTGCCGCTCCTCCGGGCTCTCCCCGACTGGTTGTCTCCATGGAGAGTACAAGCGAAGAAAATGCATGAATGGTGAGCCGTGAACAACGGATAAATTCCACGATGAGATGCATTTGCGCCATAACAGGGAGATGGGCCTCTTTGGCGGGCTCCTGGAGGAAGAGAAGACAATACTCAGCAAAGGCGCAGCGCGCGACAACTTCCTCAACACGTATCTCCGTGCGCGCGCTGCGGGAGGATACGCCGATGCTCCAGGGAATGGCCTCGTCGGGGATGTGTGGATGCGCGACAAGATGCTCGCATACACCGCGGGCTCGCTCCTGGAGGCCGCCTCGGACACGACAGCGACGGCACTGCTAGCGTTCGTGCTCGCGATGCTGTGCAATCCGGACATCCTGCAGAAGGCCAGAGAGGAGATCGATTCCATTGCGGGTCCGGGTCGTATGCCGACGTTCGACGATGTGGAGAGGTTACCATACGTCGTTGGGTGTATTCAGGAGACGCTGAGATGCCGCGCGCCGGTGATTGTAGGTGCGTCTCGAGAGCATGTGATCTCTTTTTAGTATCCTGACACCCCGGCCATCCGATCAAAGGCGTACCACACCGGGCAGACGAAGACGACGAGTACAGGGGGTATCACATCCCCAAGGGGGCGACGGTGATTGGGAACGCCTGGGCAATCCATATGGATCCCGTCCGGTACCCAGATCCTACCGCGTTCAAGCCTGAACGTCATCTCGGCGGACCAGCGCTGCGTCGCGCTGGGGGACCCGATCCCGAGGGGCGCGCCCAGTTAGTCGGCTGCTACTCCTACTCGAAAACGCGGCGCTGACGGATTGCGCGCCAGCTACGCATTCGGGTTTGGACGTCGTTTCTGCGGAGGAAAAGACGTCGCCGAAGCATCGCTATTCATTCTTTGCGCACGACTGCTGTGGGGCATCGATTTCCGCGCGCCCAGTGACCCTGCGACTGGCACACCGCGACTGCCAGACTTCAGGGGAGAAGAGGGGACGTGGTCGCCAGGCTTCATATCGACGCCGGTACCATATGACGTAGAATTCGCGCCGAGGTCGGCGGAGCATGCGGATACGATTCTTCGGTCCTTTGAGGAGCTGCAGGACGAGTGGAGAGATATGGGGCTCCCGGGGGATGAACGTTAGAAGGGTGTGACTGGTCTGGATGAAGGGCTCCGAGGCCGACTAATGTACACGAGGCCGAATCGGTTGGGTGTCGTCCTGAACTAGGTGTGGGGTGCTTGGGTGCATTGAAAGCAGGACGTGCGTTTCACTGGCTACAGCGTAATTGGTTGTTGTAACGTTTGCGTTCGCGAATCGAATGCGTATAGGGGGAGGAAGTGATGTGCGATGGCTTGTGATGGATCACAGCGTGCTCGAAGAATGTGACATGCGGGACTTCGCGTATCACCACGTGCCACGTGTGCGAGAAGTCAGGGCCAACAGCGGGCCAAATACATGTCAGTCAAGACGCACTCGGCATGGTGTCCACCAAGTATTCGAATCATGGTGCGGGCATCGACGAAAAGCCCTCGAGAAGGACGAGTGGCAAAGACATCGTCCTCCTCGCCTAGGTGCAGCGGCTGGGGCGTAGACTCTTCACCAAAGGTAACTCGAGGACGGAACTCTTAGAAATGTGCAGGCGCGAACAAGGCTACGCCGAACAATCAAAGACGAGGTTGCAGTGGCAAGGGGGGGGGATCCGGCCGTTGCATCAGGGCTCCTCCGTCCCTGGTTACTTTGTGGTGGAATGGTGGAGGAAATGGCGACAATACGTATGTGCGATCCTATGCAGAGACTTGAGTCTTCTAGAGGTGATGAGACACAAAAAAACGAAGCTAAGCACACAGAACTCATCGAATCAGTTTTACCTAACAGTTCACGAACTCTATTAGTACTCACACAAGACATAGGAGATTCTGGACGCGCTCTACTCTGCCAGCAAAGACACTATCTTTACTTCCCGAGATACTTCGACAATTGTGTCCGTATGTTCTTGTGGGTCGAGCGGCTCATAATCATGCGCGAGGATCTCGATATCACCACGCAGTTGCTCATTCTGATGTCTCAGCTCCGGCTCCAGCGCTGCTCTCCGGCGAACTTCATCGTTTGTCCTCGCGTCTCGCGTGGTCAGAACTTGGTATAGACCCTTCCAGTGCTCTACTTCCTTCTCCAACTTTTGTATGCGGTCCTCGTACATTCCCTTCACCATTTCGAGCCCGTCTCGCACCTGACCCTCAGCGAGCATGGCACGATCGAGGAGAGCGTTGTTTTCCTTCGAGACTTCGCTCGCGTGCGTGGAGGCTTTGTTGTAGAGGTCCCGAAAGAGATCACGGTCCTTCTCCGCGTCAGCTCTCTTGCGCTGTAGCTCATCGTTCGTAGTACGAAGGTGTTCAATGGTCATTGCCAAGTCTGGCTTCGTTTCGGGTTTCCGAGAGGGGGACCTCGAGGCAGCTGGCATTTTGGCGAGACAAAAGAAGTATACTGAAGCCACGGAGCTTTAAAGCAAGACGTCAGATGATGTTCCAGGAAATCCGCGAGTCTGAAGATGGTCCAGCAAGCAGCTCAAGTAGACGAAGAAACAATAATTGAAAGCTGGCAGTATTGCTAGTGAATGCTGTCGAGAACCATCTTCGACTCGGGCGCCTCTCACATATGTGGTTCCCACGATAATGTGATTTTCACACGCGACGCGTCATCTCACGCGCGCAAGCGCTTACTGCATTACATACCCCCGACAGTCAATCTTCGGGTCTACGCGTTCTCCTTAGACTCCGGCTTTCACGACATCTACGACAATGGCGCCGATAACGGTCAAGATTAAGCATGCAGGCCGGGTGCACGACGTACAACTTGATCCAGACCAACCTGCGACCATCTTCAAGGACGCAGTTTACCAAGTGACTGGCGTGCCACCAGACCGAATGAAGGTCATGATCAAGGGTGGGGTCTTGAAGGTACGTTACTGGGAGTCTGCGAGGGACATGGCATCAATATTTGAGCTTCCAGGACGATACTGATTGGCGGAAAGTTGCACCCAAGGAGGTGTGTGCAACTGACACTTGTACGGCGAGACTATACTGAATAGCGACCCATAGGGCCAAACCTTTATGGTGATCGGCGCAGCGGGTGAACTGCCCAAGCCCCCACCAAAACCTATTGTTTTCTTGGAAGGTGAGATCTAGACATCTCCGGTCGCATATCTGGCCTGATCGCTCACTTCAACTACGTGCAGATATGGACGACGCAGAGCTTGCAGAAGCAGTGAGTCTCGCTCATGTATAGTGTGCAGCCTCATCCTCACCGACCCTCAGCTTGCGCTACCTGTCGGACTTACCAACCTTGGCAACACATGTTACCTAAATGCGACTCTTCAAGCCATGCGCGCTATTCCCGAGCTACAAGTTGCGCTCAAATCCTGGGAAGGTACAAGCGCTGGCACGGGCGACCAGACACAAACCGCGCTTGTCAGGCAGCTCCGCGCACTGTTCCAGCAGATGCTCGCAAGTCCCGATTCTGTTGCACCTGCGATGTTCCTCGCGGCACTTCGCAGCGCATTTCCCCAGTTTGGGGAGATGAGTCGTTCGGGCGGGAAAGGCATGGGTGGCATGTATGCTCAGCAGGGTAGGTAGCCCCTGCTAAACCTTAACCTGGTTTACTCAAATTCAGTCGCATCTAGACGCCGAAGAGGCATGGTCGCAACTTGTCACCACCCTGAAGGTTGTTCCTGGCCTTCCGGAGTCATCTGGCGCGGCCGCGAACAAGACCTTCGTTGAGCAATTCATGACTGGCGAGATCCTGAGAGAGTAAGCGGTCGTCTTCACTCTATCCTTGTCCGCGCTTACATCCGGCGATCAGGCTCAAGTGTGATGAAGCGCCCGATGAACCCCCGACCTCTACCGTGGAGAAGATCTTGAAGCTCTCGTGCAACATCACCATCAATACCAACTACATGCTCACTGGTATTCTTGATGTACGCCCTATCTCATTGTATTCTGTAATATAATCGACTCAATACTCAAACGTTGTGTGCAGGCACTGGACGACAAGATCGAGAAGAACTCGCCGTCTCTCGGACGGGAAGCAGTGTACACATCCAAGAGCCGCATCACCCGCCTACCGTCCTACCTCACCGTGCACATGGTGCGCTTCGCATGGCGGCGCGACATTGGAAAGAAGGCCAAAATTATGGTGTGCTCTTTCTTCCCTGACCTCGCACCTGTGCTCATCCTGAGGCCCGCCCAGCGCAAAGTCAAGTTTCCCACCGAATTCGACGCCGTCGACCTCGTGACGGACGAGCTCAAAGCGAAGGTGCTACCCGCGAGCACGAAGCTGAAGGACATCGAGCGCGACCGACGCGAGCGCCGCAAGGTGCGCAAGCGCACCAAGAACGCCTCAGCGGCGCCGGCGCCGGGTGAAACGAAGATGGACGTGGACCCGCCCGCGCCTGCAACTGAGCCTGCGGCGGGTCCGTCGGCGCCTGTACTCGGAGATCTCGAGGATGAGCACGTGTACCGCGAGCGCGAGGTGAAGGAGCTCGAGGCGCTTGTGCACCCGGATCTCAAGGCGGACGTGGGGTCCTGCGCGACGGGGCTGTACGACCTCGTGGGTGAGTGCTTCGCGAAACTGGCGTATGTAGAGGATCGGTATGTGGCAGATGCTGACCAGTCTGCACAGCGATTATCACGCACAAGGGCGCTGCCGCGGACGCGGGACATTACATTGGCTTCGTGAAGAAGAGCGCGCTGCACCCGACAGCGTATGCGGCCGCGGCCGCAGCCGTTGCGGGAAGCGCGTCTGGCGCAACGGTCCAGACGATCGACGAGGATGATGAGGATTGGTACAAGTTTGATGATGATAAGGTGTCGGTATTCCCGCAGGAGAAGCTCACGACGCTGGATGGTGGCGGGGAGGATTCATCTGCGTATCTGTTGCTGTACAAGGCGAAGCCATTAGTGTAGATGTGCTCAAGGTAACGACGGATAGGGAAGGTTTGATGTATGGAAAGGGTTGTGCGTGGCTATTCGTGTACGTGTCCACCGGGCTCACACCGGGCCTTCATATATGCATGTCTGCTTCAAGCGGAGTGTTATCGTCCCTCTACCTCGTCCTTCCGCTCTCGCCACCCTTCCTCTACGTACTACTGGAACACGATCTTCATGATGGCGTGCTTACGATGACATTGACATCTGCTACAATCACATCGATCTGGACGCTCCATTGGAGGAGATCCTGCCGCAATGGCGCAAGGGTCCACATCCGTAAGCGAACAATAGCTGACACAACTCTGAGAAACTGACCAGTCGAATACTAGTTCTGCACGACAACATTTCAATGTGAAACATAACACATCCCTGGAACGTGTTACAGTGCCACTTGAAATCATCCTCTATCTATATGCTGGACAAGTACTCCGATTTCGAGACACTGCAAGCATGGAAGATGACGTGCAAAATTCTGTGGAATAGTGTCATCCGACTCTGTAGAGGATTCGACTACATGGGACCTTCCACTAAACATGAGTTCAATGAGGCCCTCCAAAGATTCAATCAAGACCCTCCTCTTGCACGTCACATCTCCCGCATCTGCCTGCACGACCCACTGCATGTGACGAAATTTGCATCCGATCTCACAGGAAGACTTCCCAATATACGTCGCTGCAGGATCGGAGAATTGTGTGGGTTTCCGAAGGAAACGCCACTTACAACCAGGACATCGACACTTCGATTATCAACGCATTCCACAAGTCTCACATCACTGTGGATGGCTAACATTCTTTTTCCGAGACAGTCAGACTTTGTGCGCGTAGCATGCGCATTCTCCAATCTCCGTTGTCTGACCACACAGGATGTAGGTTGGCGGGTACAAGGGCCATGGCCTCTCCGACATGAAATTTTCGTCAAAGTATTGTACCTGAGCGAAATCGAGGTTAGCCTGTTTTACCGGTAACAGAGCGGTGCTACAGCTAATGCGCCGAGATTCAGATCAAAGAGGGCGACATAGATCGCTATGAACAGCTAGTCACACTGCCAACATCTGCGCAAAGCCTGATCACCTTGAAGATCAGTGGAAGCAGCTGTCGCGAGTTTGAGTCTTGGAGGCCAGCCACAGTCAAACACATCTTATCATCGCTCCCACGCCTGCGCTATTTTCGCCTCTCCTGTGTCGACCACGAAAGCTTACACAGGGCCATGACATAACTTTTCCGGGTAACCAGACCTGTTCCCGTAAATCATCTCATCCACATATACATTTGGTTCACCGTCGGTTTCCGATTCAGGAAATCACCAGAACGTCATACGCCTCAATGCTCTTTCGGTACATTCTGCCAGGATCTGGATGCGCTGGACAAGTCGCTTACTCGTTCGGTCTTCCATCGTCTGAGAATGGTAGACATCGAAATCTCCCTCAACTTCGCAGAATGGAGTTCAACGGATCCCAGGGAACGTGTATCACAGCTACGACTGAATTCGCGCGGAATCCTGACAATGCACATGCTCGGCCACAGACAAGACGAAGGGTGTAGAGATGGCATACTGTGTCGACGAATGCGGGCCTATGAGACACATGACACGGAATGCTGCTCCACGCCTTATCTCCCAAAGGCTACACCCATGTTGATGGCATGACGCCAATCCTTGAAGAGTGCGCCGAGACGAGCGCCGCGAGAAAGCGAAGGGTACTTTGCGACGGGACTATAAGGCCTGGTGTATGCGCCAGGCAACGAGTCGAGAGCGGTTTGGACGAGTGACCAGGACAATGAAGATTGATGCAAGTTTGGTGGTAATTCTTGTAGATAGGCCCACAGGGGGGCTGACGGTAGTGGATCATGGCGAGGGAATTCGTCCTTCGTTAGATATGGATAAGTTGGCAGAACCGACGCGTCTGAGACAACGACTAGTAAGGTGCTTCATGTATATATCAGAAAGGCAGTGCATGCCAATGTATCGCGGGTGTTTGTAATGTACCCGGCATCGAAAACTACGACTATTTATGCTGTAGGCGTTGCAGTACTTTTCTGCATCATATGACTCGTTCGTGGATACAAATATACTAGCCCGTTGGTCATCAACCCCCCGTTTCGTGTACAATGATGCAATGATGGATATTATGCGCATATAGATGGTGAATCTGAGGAAGATGAAGAACATGCGGGGTTGTGTAACCAGAACAAATGTACAATCACAAGATGCGGGTATATACCACTCAAAACAGTAACTACAACAGTCGATAGCGATGTTACAGAACTCGAATGTCCTCCAAACTACTGTCCAAATAGTACGCTGTCGTCGTACGTCACTCCCTAAGCATTGTCCCTACGAATACTCTACCCTTGTGACGCTTAAAGTGATTTTGTCAAGCAACGAATATTACGCTCATACCGAGCAACGCAATGAGAGATGTCGCTGCTAATGCAGGATGATGCAAAGAATTTGCTCCGTTGTCGTGTGCGAACCCACCCTTGTCCGTACTGGAAAGGTTTCCACGGTTTGCGGCACTGTTGCCATTTGACGTCGCAAGAACCGATGCGGCCACAGAGGCGGTGTTGATGGACTTGGTCATGGCTGTCGTCGGGAATGTCTGTGTGGTGGTCGGCGTGCCCTCTGAGAGCGCGGCCTCGGACAGGAAGACCAATGCGGCGCCTGGTGCTGGGACCGGAATGAGACAGGTAGCTGCCGTCTGATTGCATGGAATAGTGACCAGCTGCTCGTCGCCTTGGAAGGTTCCGTCCCCCTGGAATCGATTCCCGAGAGTCTACAGGAAGTCAAAATCAGGGGTAACTGGTAGCGTGTAAGATGCGCTACTTACCTGCCCACCCCAGACGACGTTCTCCTTGGCAGAAACAGATTCGGCGGTGAGATACTTGACAGTGACGTTCGCGGGCACCTGAGCTGGCTCGCCGAAGTCCAAGCCGCCGAGGGTGAGCGTCACGTTGTAGTCGTGCGCGCCGGAGGGATCGGTGACAAAGTTCAGCAGGACAAGTCGCGCGAGATTGTCGTTCTCCCAGATGCCGTACCCAGGTGTGTAGATGTTCCCGTCGTTAAGGTCAAGGTCAGCTACACGTACGGTATCCGATGCTCCCAGCGCCTCTGCGACAACGAGAGCGGAATAGAAGATGGGACCAATAGTCCATTCCTCGAATGGTGACAGCCTTGTCGGCGGCGCTAGTAAACAACGACCGTAAATCCACAGCTCAGACAGTATAGTGTGGCGAATTTCCACTCACGAGTGAACGGCTAGAGGGCGTGTTCATCAGTTGAAGCGCTCGAAATGTCTTTTGTGATAAAGAACATACATTGTTCGAATTATTCTGTCCGCCAACGTGTAACAAAGCGCCCGAGAAGTTCGCATATGCCATCTGTAAAGCGTAGTCGACACCCCACAGCGCGGCGCCGAAGCTGTCACTGACGCCCGGGAAGCCTCCACACGAAGCTGTATTGGTCTCGAACATCAGGAATGGCTTCCCGACTTTTTGCGCAATATTCGTCGAATTCAAATACCGGGAGACCAGCCTCTGGGCAGAGGTGTGATTTAGATAGTCAGCGAAGACGTCCTGAGGATTAGTCGGAATACCAAATCCGGCGTCGGGAAATGCGGCTGCACAATTGTCTGCAGGATAGCTAGCAGCGAGCGGGAAGTGTCAAGTTAGCTCAGATAAGAATTGTGTGGGGGCTTACTGCTCCACTGCCAGTGCGCCGAGGGCTGGGGCATATGCCTCGATATAACCAGTGTTCCAGACGTCTTCTGGTGTCCATGGTCCGGAGATGCTAGGACCAATCAGGTTACCCTTCGCGGGTATGTGCGCGTCGTCGTCAACAGCGTTCACCACAATACCAAATTCATGGAAGTAGTTCGTTTCGTTCCAGCCGGGTGGCCGATGTCCGTGTCTAGTCAAAGTTTAGCAACTCTGCTTTGGCGTGGGGAAACAAACACCTGGCAACACGCACTGAACATAAAGGTCGGGTTCGTTTCCAACTTGAAAGCCGAGGACGTTTTCGCCGAGGATTGCTTCTCCGAGCTCCGCGATCTGCAGTCGCAAGTGGCTGGTGTCGTTGAAGGGTATACCTTGAACAGCCCGATAAGCAGTCGTTGGGAGATAATATGACACTACTCACCAAGGTACCATTGCACCCCGACCAGAGACGAGACGTTGTTCAGCATGTAGAGAAGCTCTGGCGACCACGCGACGTTTGGGGTGCCCGTCTGTGCATGCAAGTCAGTCATTTCCGTTCTCAGCTATAAAATGGGAACGCACAAGAGCACCAGGAACATCTGTCTTCTCCAGAATGGCGCCGTTGGGCAGGCTGGGGACCATCGTCGCATTTTCTTGGCTGTTTCCGCCGACCCGAATGTGAACGCCACCTGCCCGGTCCGCAACGAGAGCCATCAAGTTCAAAAACGGCACCTGCAGATACGTCCTGACAGCGGCGCATCAGCAATCACTTCGCCATCCGAAAGACTACCCGGCTCACGAGTTCAGTCCAACTGCAAATCAGGGCCCCGTCAGCTCCACCGTACCGCAGGCAGAACCGATCCACTCACTGACTTGGTTCACGACCGACATCTCGATCGAGAACCCGAGGAATGGGCCTGCATGAGGCATAGACAGCGGTCCCCCCCTCTCCTGTGCCCGCCGCGGCGCTGCTCGGGAGGTGCAGGAGCACGTCGCGCGGCATCGCCGCGAGGTCCGGCGGCGGTGGTGGCGCGAGGATGACCGGGTTGAATGCGGCGGGCCCCGAGAACGTTGGCGGGTCGTACACGGCGGTGCCTGCAGCGGTATCGCTCGTGAACGCGGGCGTCGCGCCGCCCGTGGCGCCGAGCGCGCCCTGTACACCGTACACGGTGACAGCGGCGCGGGCCGCGGGCGCAAGGGCAAGCGTAAGAGCGAGGAGCGCGGGGGGCAGCATGGAGGGGCGACGCGGGCCTTGGCATGCGCGCTGTACTAAAGTTTATGTAGCCTCCCGGGCATGTCGCCCGTATTCTGGGCGAAAATGTTAAACGCAGGCCCTGTGAAACAGGCGAAGATGCGACATTCCGAAACTGGGTGTACAGGGGGACGCGAAGAGGCGAGAAGGCGATGGGCTACGCTAGTAGCCGCGCCCGGTGCGCTCAGTGCCTATCGGTCTATCGAGCTGATTGCAGCGCGCTGCAGGAGGGCGAAACCTGGCGAAACGCACCCGACTCGGAGGTAGAGCGCGCGCGCGGGAGGCTCGTCGCGGCCACATGCAGCAAGGCGCTTGCGCGATCGGGGCGCGAGTGCCTGTACGCGGGCGCACTCGGGACAACGTCGGGCGCGAGCCGAGCGAGGTGCTCGCGGCGAACGAAAATGGTATCGATGCGCCCCTTGGTGTATGTGTGGAGCTGCAATCGGCAGCTGCATGGCGCGGAAGGGAAGGAAAACGGGCGTTATACGTAGATTGTTTGCAAATAGCGCGTTTGGCTGTGGCAATTCGGCTTGGTTGGGGTTGGATAGTGCGAAGGTTGGGATTGCAGTGCCTCCCTCGAGTCGCCCTCGAGCCTCTGGTGCAGCTTGACGGTCTCATCAGCCCGCATAGCCCAGATCGATCGTGTATTGCCCTGAGGTCGCGTCGAGCGGCAAATACAATGAAGGCGTCTGAGGCTGTGCATATGTCCGACGAAGTCAGTTTTGAGCAGGCACGGGAAGAAGGCTTGGCTACCTGCAAACGGAAACCCAGAAGCTCGTCAGTGAGGCAGATACTGCCTTCGTAGTTCGAACCCGAGCAGTGGTACGTCGATAGCTGATAAGACCATCTGAGACAGTATGAAGCTATACGGAGACGGAGCGATGATAAGCGTGGAACGATTTCACGCTGCAATCACTGCTGCATTTCCTGTCCCGGACTGAGAAAGCCGTGAAAGCGTCCGGAGAGATGCCCAGGTGAAGCTAGTCTGAAATCTGGCCGAGGGACTTGATTATCAAGTCTTGATATCGGGATGTGCGAGCCGAGGTCGGAGGTGACATCGAACACGGGCTGATCACCAACGTCAGACTCGTAGAGGGGAACAAGCGCCATGTAATGCGGTCACATCGGAGACAAGGATGATGCTGATGAGTGAGCCCGGCACGAGTTTCTTTCGCCCTGATCAAATGTGAAGAGTAGGGTTAGGGTAGAATGTGATATAAACACCCTGTAAATCTGATGGCAAATCAACTCACCATGTCGCACGTAGAACACCACCTGCCTTCTGATGTCTCGCAAGGATGCGGATATGCCTCCTCGCTATATCGCTTGCATGTGAGATTTCGCTAGCTACGGTCCGCTGCCTGCCATCCGGGCAGATATCAATCCTCCTCAATGTAATTTGGCTGATTCGTCCAGATAAGCCTTGGGCAAGCAGAACAAGTGTCACCTGCGGAGGAACATCTGCGATGAACAACACCGCCCGAGCCGTTACGGTCTTCTTCACGGGCCACTAGGGTTCGACAGAAAAATCCCAAAGCATGCTTGGCGGCACTAGATAGTGGCTGAAGATTTTCAGGCGTCGATAATGCGTGCCGTGCGGGATATAAATCGAACGTAGATGAGCGTAGACGTCGAGGCGAGGCGCTGGGATAAAAGCTCGTGGGCGTCTTCAGTCGAGCTTGTGCAGAAACGCCGCAAAACCGCTGCATGCTTGGTCGATACGAGCAGCGAGAGCGTTTGAACGCTGGATCGTACATTGCAACAAGCCAGTATAATCATCTCCGCATCGCTCAACAGCCTATCTTCCTGGAGGACCAACATGGCAGAAAATGTGTTGCTCAGGGAATCAGCAAGACTTTCAGGATACGGTACGACTGTGAATTCGAATTGAAGGGTCGTGTGAAGAATCGCGCGCACGCCTCGCAGGCTCAGGCGCAGAGGAAGCCTGTAGACTGTAGTTTGAACGAAAATGCTCTTCCCCCTTCTCCTGTACACTCTGGAGCAAATCAATGGCCCTATATCGAAGGAGAAAGTGGTCTCTCATCCAACTGTGATTTATTAATCCCGCGATCTTTAGAAGTGAAGTGAGCCTCGACACCGTGACGAGTGTTAGTACTACTAGTTACACGTGCACCGGCGTCGGCTTCCTTGCCGATTTGAGTGTAAGTAGACTAGTAATGAAAATTTTCTCACTAAGGTGATTTCACGTTGATTTAAGTTGGTGCTGAACAGAAGTATAGCATCCAAGTAAAGTCTCAGAGCCAGGAGACGGAAGGGGTCAACCAAAAGACTCCAGTCACGACTAGGGTACGGTAAATTTGGGATCGTCCCAAATTTACCGGGCTAATTTACATGGGAGGTCTGAGAGGCCAAATTTGCCCTGTGTAAATTAGCGCTAATTAACCGAGAGCTAATTGACGCTAATTTACGCGAGACCATGCCTAATTGACCCGTAATATACCCTGATTGACCTTGATCTACGCACCACTTTATGGATTTGATGAGCTTTCGAGACGTTCCCACAGCATATACATGCGAGTAAGCAAGGGATGCTCACATTTACTTGGTCAGAGCAAATCACTGCATGTAGACAACCAAGTAACAGATGCTCGTGCCCGGTACCTATGGTGTTCACTTCGCCAAATTAACCCAACTTTACATGGTCATCCGGCGGTCTGTCGAAATTGACGCTAATTAACGCTAATTTACCGTCGCTAATTAACCCGTGTTAATTAGCGTCGCCAACTTTACCGTACCCTAGTCACGACCGACGTGGTACCGGCGATCCGGGCCGATACCGGCCGGGACAGGACGGGAGCAGATGATGACGTCGGCGGACGTGTCTGCGTGGTGTAACGCGCGGCCTCGCCGAACGCTCGCGCTTCAAAGTCTTCTGCTCAAACGACCACCAGATACTCACCTGCTCGACTCTTACTCCTCTTTCAATTCTCTTCCTTTCTCTTCTCAGTATCAAGGCTACTCTGAAACGGGGATAATACGCGCCAGTAATCCAACATGACAGTCTAGTACGTGTATAGTCAAAGAAAGAGATACCGAGCACTGACATTTGAATGGGGTTGCTAGCTATACCCTCACGTTTATGCTGCTCGCGTCCGAGATGGCCACCTTCTGTGCGCTCGTGGCCCCGCTCCCGCACGCCCTCCGCAAACGGCTCTTCCGCTTCCTCTCAGAAAGCCCCCTCGTCGCCAAGCTCGCCTACGGTGTCAAGATTGCCTTCATGTTTGTGTTCATCTACTCACCCCTACACGCGCCGCTAATATTTGATATCAATGCAGATTTGTCGCGATACTGTTCGTGGACGCGGTGCAGCGCATGTGGCGCGTCACAGCGGAGGCAGACTTGGCGAAGACGAGCGCGCCTGGCGCGCAGGACGTGCGCGCGGAGACGAACTTTGCTGCGCGGAAATTTTAGTACGTGGCGCGTTCTGGCTTGCGCGTGTTTGAAGGAAGGAAAGAGCGAGGCTGATGCGTACGCGCCGCAGCTCGCAGCGCAACACGTACCTGACAGGCTTCACACTCTTCCTCTCGCTCGTCCTCACGCGCACATTCTACATCCTCCTCGACCTCATCCACACCCAGGAGGAGTACGCTAAGCTCAAGCAGCAGGTACGTCGTGGGTCCTGTGTTGCCCCCTACCTCGACCCGTCCCTCGCCTTGCGACACTCCTCGTCCCCCATTTAGCGCGCTGCTACCCCATCGCGCAGGTGCCGCGCAGCGCTCGCGTCGGCTGATGCCCCTGGCGTGGTATCCCACTATGCCTTTTCGCCGTTCCGCCTCCTTCCTCTCCTCTTCTGCTCCAAACTTCCCTGCCCCCGTTCCATGCTGACCCCTGCCTAGAACAAGGCCTCGCCAAGCGGCGCGGTGCCGGAGGCCAAGCAGATCCAGGAACTCAAACAGCAGCTTGCCGCCGCAGAGGCCAAGGTGCGCGACTACGGTGCGTGCCCTGCTCTGACCTTTGCTCTGGCTGGAACTGACGTCCTCTGTCATCCTGTTTCTTTGTCGCGCAGATGTCGTGAAGAAGCAAGCACAGCAGAATGCGGCGGAGTACGACCGCCTGGCAAGCGAGTTCAACGCGAAGACGGGCGCGGTCTCAGATAAGAGGAAGGATTGAGGCCGTGGATTGGGTTGATGCCTGGCTGCGGACGCTTGGGCACGGGGGCATGTTGTCGTCTGTTCCATGATGTACGGAGCCACCTGTTCTGAATATGTAGTTCCGCCGTAGTTGTAGAGGGTGCCAAATATCTACCAAGTATACGTCGCACAGCTTCGGCTGACTGGTTTTCGGACGCGGATACGAATGCCGCTGATACCTTCTGATGCTTAAAGCTTTAGTGCCTGGTAATACCCTGAACACTGCCTAACTCAAGAGCCAGTTATCAATATTCGTACAGCTTGAGAGGATGAAGTCGTTAGTGATGTGGGCATTGTGGCACGGTCGAGCCTCGAAATACAGTCACGGACTAGAGCAGCGTCCGATAATATCGGGGATCGACGTCATGTGATCGGCTGCTTAAGCGCTTACTGCTGAGATGTCGGACCCCGACTCGTCTGCTGCGCTTGCTAAGTTGACTTTCGCCGAGCTTGAGCTCGAGGTTGCTCGAAGTTTTGACTGCGCCGCAACGTTGGCTAGACTTCTTCCGACAGATTCATGTATATATGGTCCAACGAGGCCCTCGCCGGGGGGGGCGGTCTACTTGCGGTCTCAGACCACGCGACCGTATCCGCGGTTCGACTCCCGTTGAGTACATCTTGAACGTCGAATGTTAGCGTCTCAGCAAGTGTGGCGGGAGGCGGAGAGAAACCTTTGACGATGATGACCGCATGCTTGGATGACTGTGAGACACCTGAAGCGATAATTTCGGAGGTGGGACGTTGAGGGTATCGAAGCAGGTGAGCTGCGTTCATTACAATTTAACTATTTGTCTGCTTGGTTCTGATTGGACTGTTTTGAAGCTACCCTCGAGCATTTTCGGAGTAATTTGACGACATACTGTGGTCTTAACGCTCGATGCCAAATGTTCAATGACTTTGTCATGCATCCTCATCCGAAGGCAAGCCTGCAAAGTAACAAGGGTGCATCACAAGGCTCGTCGCCATGAGACTGATCCGCCGCGGCCCGCAAGCTCACCCGAGGGCAAGTGCTCTGAATTGGAGGGAACGGAGCAGATGTCGGAATAATCATGTCAGAGGGTGACATCATCAGGAAAATGCTGCGCTGACACAGATGCTTTCCACCTGCCTTTCACGCTCGGCGGTGTCTTCCTTGCTCCGTCACGTCTCGCAAGTGAGTCAAAGACGTGCCGAATATCTCAAAGGGTATCAAAGTGTCCCTATCGTTATCGCACGTCTGAGCAAGATAAATACTATCAGAATGTAACGTCTGACACGATAAGAATGAACGCCTGAATTTGGACCATCAGAAGTCGCATCAAGCGGCTTCGAGCCTCGTCGAATATGCTGACATCTTCTCAGTACTGGAAAGCGCAGAATTTGCTTTGGCACATTGTGTGAGCTATGTTATCGGCCCAGTCATGGTCACATACGGATGGTGGTAATTCGATTGCATAGCACACTAAGGATCTCAAGAGGTCTACTATACGGATCAAGCCCCAAAAATGGGTAGATAGCCAACTTTTGATAGACAAACAAAGCGTCCCCAGTGCCTCACACCGACAACAGTTCCCGATATCACGACTCTCCATATATGAAGGGGTGAGACAGGGTTGGTAGTCCCGTTAGATCGGGAATACTTCGTGTGAATGGGCCTGAAGCTCCAGGGTTCACTACTAGTATGTTTATTACACGTTACCTGACCTATCCTTGCGCTGTGACTGAGCTCGGCGGCCTCCTCACGCTATTAGATAAAGCCTAGAACGACGAGCGTTATAGAACGTTGAATTGTTTAGCAGCTGTCTCTCGGAAGATAGGATGGTAGACAGAAATTGTTGAATCAATGAACGAAGGCCGTTTGAGAGAAGGAATGTCAGACTCCACAGCCTAGATCGGGGCGACGTATATAGTGCTGAACCAGAGCTGCACGTTCGATTGGATATGAGATCGATTCATGCATGCGATCGAGTCATGGGGCATTCCCTTTGATTTAGCGGATCTCTTGAGCCAAGTTACTACCCTGATCAATATGCACTGCCTAAGGTGCAATGGCGTTATTCAGCTATAGCATCAGCAAATCTCCCTTTTGCTTTCACCGATTTTCCCGCTTTTCTAGCCCAAAGCAGGAAAAGTGGCGCTAAAGCGAATGTAACATTTTCCTGATGCATCAGGAAAATCCCAACTCCTCTTCAAGCATTTTGCATGAAGGTACTTGACGCCCGCTAGTCAGAATGAGAAAGACGCCATCAAGACTCGAAAGGAAGGCAAGACCTCACGGTGTTAAGCCAACACGACAGTTCCTGATATGATGTCCTAACGGGACTGTAGCTGCGCCGTACTTACGGAACTCGTACTGTTGTATATAAAGGTATGTAAAGCCAAAGCAGAATTTGATATCCCGTAACTTCCCTGAAGCGAACCATTGACACGATGTCCATCGTTCCGAGCCAAAGCACTCTCAACGGTACATTTGGGGCGTGTCTATTGGGTATGCTTGTCATCCATCAGAATGTAAATGTTATCATCTAACTACACTTTTTTCAATAGGTCTTGTTGGAGCTGCAATGTGAGGATGACTGCTCAATGGTCTCCGCTGTTGCAATAACCCAGCCCCACTATCAGCCTGTACGGAATCACGAACATCCAGACCTATATTTATTTCAGACGCTACCCAAATGACCGGATCATTCTGAAAATGCTGTACGTGTCCAGTTATGAAGTTGTTGCATTGCATTGTAGTAACCGTCCACTAAGTTCGCGGTAGGTGGCTATACTTTGGTGCGACCATTGTGACCCGAGAATTGCGAACTCTGAATAGAGACTTTCCAAGGATCCTGGATACCGTACATCAAGCACTGACGACTCATAGTGTATATACTACAATGGTAACAAGATGGGGAAGCCCTGATGCATTTGGATCTGTTCTTTGGTGAGTGTTGTCGAACATTGTAATGAGACCTGCTTTTCGAAATCGTTCCACAGGAGTCTAGTGGTAAGTATGATGATGTTTTCGAAACTTCATAGTCATTGATATGTGAAATGTGGTTATAGGCCAGTGTTCAGGTAACAGTAAATCGCATTCAAAACGGATATCATGTGTCTCAATTGCTTTCACACCGAATAATAGAGTGTGAACGATATACTGGTCAGAGCGTGAGTTATAGCAAGGTATCGTCACTCGCTGCAGGTCTAGAAACTATTATTACCCCAGTATCTTTGCACGCAGGCTCTGGAATTGTATGTCTAGCATTTCTTTCACAACTATTACTAGCTTATTGGGCAGTCAGTGGGAGGAGATACTGCGTGATTACACCTCAGGTCATTGGGATTATTATCAGCCTCAGTATGTAACACTTCCGAAGTATCTCTGCTAATTGGAATGACCATGTTAAGGTCCAGTTAGCGGCGTAGGTATGCGTATAACTACATTCTCATGCTGTCAGTCACCGGCACCCTCGCTGTTCAGTTTTTACAGTACAGGCGTAAGTAAGCCACATTGCGCCCTGTGAATCACGCAGTAAAATGTACATGTCCAGGATTCCTCTGCGCAGTTTTGCTGAATTCACTACTGTCGAAGCAAGTGTAATTCGTCTTATTCATAGCAATGTGTTACTGATGCTGCGGTGCAGTGGGGTGTCTACGTGGGCCTCGGTGTTAGCGTAGTAGCCGACCTCTGGCTTACAGGCTCACTGGTGATCATACTCCACAAGCGTCGCACCAGATTCCGACAGTTCGTGTCCCCACGATGAGGTTCTCTGACTAAAAGCTGACAAAGGGTTCGGATGCAGCACCGACTCTATGTTGCGTATGCTGACGATGTATTGTGTGAACTGCGCCGCAATCACTAGGTGGATCTCTTAGTATTCTATCTCGAAGATGCACAGCTAACGCCATGATCAGTACTTGCGAAGTGGTCTTGCTCATCACAGTCAGTTGAGTATTGCGATCCTAATGAGATAGCATTCATACCACCATTGCGCTTATAGACTTCTACCATGCCCAACAATCTCATCTATTATCCTTTCCTCATGTGTATACCGAAGCGTAGGTTATTTTCCATTCAATGGCAAGAACCGGGACTTACCAAGGCCTCATGCTCGAATAATGCACTGCGCAGTGTTTCTGAACTCGCTATTGGCATTTATAAATGCGAGGCAGGACTTGCGAGAGATCAGTAGCTCCCCAGGTGATCTGATCTCAGCTCCTCTCTCAAGAACGGGGGCCGCAAGCTGGCCAGCTGGACTTGGAGCCGCTGGTAATGAGGTCGGTGATGTCACAATATTTCACGCCCAACAGGCTCTTAGTTCGGTCTCCAGGGCACCTTGATTGACGTTCAGAAGCAAATCGAGACTCACCCAGACGCGCATACGGAGATCACAGACTGCGAGTCTCACGCTGGGAGAGATAATTCTAGGAGGAGTATGGCTTGAGTCCCCTCATTACTGTGCTACCTCCGCAACCATTCACGCGCCAAACTGAAACGAGATGGCTATACGTATTACATCCTGTGTGTGTTTGGCCCGCCCACGCCACGACGCGCAAAGCCAGAGACCAACGAAAACCGTATGTCTTACAGAGTTTGCATGGTTTATGATTATACTGTATATTCTACACGAGCCCTTATAGTACAGGGTGCACATACGACGAAGTCGATTTTGGATGCATGGCACAAAATATCCAATGGCAGTCCGATCGACAGCACAAAACACTAAACAATATCCATTCGCAACAAAGCAGTCTATACCTGCGTCTCAGGCACCTACGTTAATTTCATGCCAGTACCTCTTCCCATTCGTCCGTCGCACCGTCCTTCGCCTCACCATCATGGGCATCTTCGTGCCGGATCACCTCCACCTCATCTCCGTCCTCGTCCTCATCCTCATCCACGTCCTCGACGAAGCTCCTACGCGACCGCATCGCAGGGGTGCTCGGGAGGGCTCTGTGCGAGAGGGATTGGGATGGTAATGTGCTGAGGAAGGCTGGGGTCTCCGGGAGTGGTGAAGCAGGCACAGGCAGCGAGGATAACGAGGACGGGTCGAGGTGCTCGTTGATGGTAGAATCTGTTGGCTCGGGTGTGGAGGCAGAGGGCGATGGGGAAGATGGAGCGGCAATATCGGTGGGCGTGCTGACGTCGGTAGGGAGAGAAGCAGGGTCGAGGAGATCCTCGGTAGGGGCGGTCCGCTCCTGAACATCTGACAGCACCTCAGGTGAGGCCGCACTCTCCATGGAAAATGAGTCGGTGTGCGCGCCGTCGGTTGCAGTTGTGCCGGAGTCTACGGAGGAAGGTTGCTCGGTATTGATGGTGGTCAGATCCGAGGGAGTCGGAGGCTCGGGTGCATCAGGCGAAGAGTCTGAGTTGGCCGCCGGGTGCTCCGGTTCGAGGGTAGATAAGGCATCCTCTACAGCCTCTGTGGTGGGCTGAACTTCTTCCACGACCGGAATAGGTGCCAGTTCATCGGCGGTCCTCTCTATGACGGCGTCAGCTCCCGATTCCTGCGCATTCTCTTCCAGAACGGCTCCTCCGTCCACCTGGGCGGCCGCAGGCACGGCCGCATCCTGCACTAAAGCAGCATCTTCAACCGTCTTCTCGTCCTCCGCTCGTGCCTGCTCCGCACGTTCGCGCGACTCCTCCACGCGCCGCCTCACTTCCCCAATCGCGTTCTCGACCATACGCACGACCTCCCTGCGGCGACCGCGCACTGCCGCATCGCCCGCACTCGCAACCGCGTCAAGCCGCACGAGGAGCGCGTCTAGCGCGTGCGTGTGCGCATGCACAGGCGTGTTTGCGGGGGTATACAGCAGGCCGAGGTCGTTCTCCGAGTGGGATGAGTGCACGGACAAGGTATCGGAATCAGAGGAGGATTCGAAGTCGAGGTGAGAGGGAAGGATAAATTGGGCTTCAAGAGCGTGGAGCGCGGACTCGATGGCGGCAATCTCGCTGAGGGATGTGTGCCTTGCGCGCCGTGTACGGATGAAGGCGCGCACATGGGCGGCGGCGCGGGGCGAGAGGGCCGGCGTGCGGTGGAGTGGCGGGGCCTGAGCGCTGGCAGTTGAGGGCTGCGAACCCGAAGTAGTCGCTGATTCGGGTTCCGGCTGGGGATCGCATAAGCAAGTGTCCTGAGAAAAGGGCACGGGTGAATATACCTTAGAGGCTCCGGTAGGCAATCCAGATGAGGACGCAGACGCAGGCTTTACGTCATCGTGGGTCGTCCCAGAGGTGGATGGGCCGTTGGTCGCAGTCGTGGAAGTCCCAAAGACCTGGTTGAAGACATTCTCGAGGATCGCTTTGATTTCCGGGTCGGCCTCAGCGCGGAAGCGGTTCTGCAGAATGTCGTCCAAGGACGTGGGCGCTGCATGCGGCCGGGTACTATTGGAGCCTTCAGGGACAATGCGGTCCACGACCTTGCCCTTGCCTTTGACATCGACGGCCTTAGGAGGGACACTGACTATGGGAGATGGGCGCTGGAGGTTGCGCGTCTGTACATGCATAGATGTTAATGAAAGGCATTCATAATCATATCGGACAGACAAACCTTTGGCATTTCCCCGTGCACGAGTCTGAGACCGAGGGCAGACAGGAAGTCTTCTTCGAGTTGAGCATCCCTAGCAAGTGCATATCGTTCGCGTTCCTGCGCGGCGTAGGCAATACGGCGGCGCTCCTGTTCGTGCGCAAGCTGACGGCGGTACGCTTGTTCTTTGGCCTGTCGAGCGGAATACATCCGATCATAATATGTCTCCAAAACATCAAGCATCGCCTGTTGTTCGAGGGCTTCGAGCGCGGCCTGGCGCCTGCGCTGCTGCTCGAGCTGTTGGCGCCGGAGCTCCTGCTGGTGGTGCCTGCGCATGGCTTCTGCACGAGCGCGAGATACTGCGCGGTCGTAGGCAGCTTGCTGAGCATAGTACTCGAAAGAGTCGACATAGCCATGGGAGACGGAGCTCATAGGGACAGAGGGGAAGCTCGTCCAGCCGAGGTGTAAAGCAGGGGTCGGGGAGACGACGAGCATTGACAACTAGGACTTGATTTGTTGAGTGGAGGGTGTTTCTGAAAGAGGTAGTGAAGAGGGGAGACCGCCATGATCTTGCTCTTTATAGGACAGCGGGAGTCGGACAGAGCGACGCGCGTCCCGATGCTGATTATGCGCAGCGACGCGCGTACATCGGTGACAAAGACGACCAGTGAATACGCCGACCATCCTGGATGTCGTGGACGAGGCGCGTACGTTGCAGAGTCCGCTAGAAAGACGAGGAGGAGACCAGCTGAGTCGCGTAGTCGCCCGAAGTTTCCAGAACAAACAGGTCACGTGCCACAAAACTAGAACACCGAAGCCGACTTGAGGTGTGAGCTGGGTGCGCAGCTTCACTTCTGTCGGGGAGCATCGTTGGCGCCTTGGCGTTGCAAGAGCTTTGTGTGCATTGTTACATGTGGTAGAATGAAACCGCCTGGAATCCGACAACACTATCGCGAAGACGGCAGTGAAGGAGAAGCAAGCCATTCTGGAGAGATCCTAGTGGAGTACCGTAGAAGCCCCTGTAAGCGTGACATCTGTTACGCTGCGCAGAATGCAGACAAGTACAATATCGGCAGTTGCATTGACGACCAGAGATAAGCAAACAGCGAAGAGTCGGGCGAGAACTGGAGTCTGAGCCATTGAAGATACAGTGCATATCATGAGAAATACGTGTCACAGAGCCTAAGTCAGAACATTGCATAGAATCTGAGATGACTTGATCACTGGTCCCTAGTTCTGAGGTATTGTATTCTCGGTAACACGGAAAGAAAGGCCGGTTGTCCCAGTTCGGTTCGTGCAAGCGAGTGTGGTATGTTGAGCAAGCGTCAGTACCTCTGGAGAAGCTATCCCAGTGGATCCTCCGTTAATTCTTGCGTTGAACGTTGAAAGGAACGCGAGAGCGATCATGCTTGCTAATAGCAGTGAGAGGAAGAAACTGAAAGCCTCACGAAAAAGTTACGGCTCGCGACGCGCTCAGCGGAAGCAGCTGTCACGTAACGGCTGACGCATCACGTGCCCTCTCGAGCCGTATTTCGTACAACTTAGTGTGTTCTCTCTGGGACTGATTTCAGAGTTTTCTTTCGACATCGAAGATATTATATACGGGCTGTACAAATGTGTCGCTGAATTTTGGGCTTTATAGAGGTAGTATTGTAAGAATCGCGACGCGTCACGCACAGAGTCACGTTGTGACGTGACAGAGTCAGAGCGGAGTGCGGAGCACCGGGGAAGGGAAGCTTTCGTGCGACCTATTCCTGTTGGCATCGTCTCATAAAGAAGCAGCTTGCTCCTCGTTTCAGCCTTAAACTTATCCAAAGCCTTACAACATCTCGTAAACATCCTCTCCACGAACAAATCGACATGAACAAGACGAACTTTTACTTGTCGCAGTGTGCGGAGGCGGCGTCGAAGAGCCAGATGTGTTACACGCTCGGTGCCGTGATGGTCAAGGGCGGGAAGGTCATATCCTCGGGACACAACCACCACAGACCGCACTATGACGGCGCGGAGCTCCGTACGCACGGGCACCGCAAGGTGGCGCGCATTTTCACATATCGCAGTACTGTCACTGACGGCTCCGTCTTATAATCACCGCATCGACGCGCGTATCTCCTATGCAGCCAGTCTCGATGCACGCGGAGATGCATGCGATCTTCAATCTCACGGGCATGTCCCCGTCGTTCAAGAAGCAGGTTCAAGGGACCGAGCCGCGCGTTTCAGGGCGCACATGCGTCCGCGACGCACCACCAGACACAGCAAAACGAACAAAAGGGACAAAAGGGAGCGCCGGCTCTGAGTGCTGCGCCTCAGAGCCCGGGTTCCCCTCCTCCTTCGGCCTCGCGCAGGAATCCGCGCTATACGAAGAACAAGAACAAACGTGGGCGCACTGGGCGTCCGGCCCAGAGCCCCGCGCCAAGCTCCTCGTCCAGTAGCTCGCCCGACCGCGCCCAGAGCCGGAGCGTCAGCCCGTGCAGGGAGTCCGGTAGTGGTAGCAGAACTGGTAGCGGCAGCGGGAAGGGTGGTGGTGGTGGGAAGCAGGACAAGGGCGCAGGGGCGGCGGCGGGGCAGGGGCAGGGGCAAGGGCCGGGAGAAAAGGGCTGGGCGGTGCGACGGCGCTCGCCCCGTGCCAACGGGGCGGACCTATACGTGGCCCGGTTCACGAAGAACGGCGTGGGCGGCGCTGCGCCATGCTGGCGCTGCCTTGCGTGGTGCCGCTGGGCGGGTGTCAAGCGCGTGTTCCATTGGAACGGCGAGCTCGGCCGCTTCGAGGTCATCAAAGTCAACAGCGCCCAGGGCGCGATGTACGAGACGCATGCGGACTTTCGTCTCTTTGCAGGGCTGGTGAGTTGGTGTGGTTTCAATTTGCATACCGAGTGGGTGCTGAAAACTCGTTGACAGGGGTGGTGAGCAGCTGGCACACGCGCGCTAGTCGTAATGTATTCTAGTATTCCATTCAGCTATGTTCGGATGTCTCGTTGTGCCCTTGTGATACCCAGTCTATCAATGACCGCCTGCTCCACCCCCGAAAACTGCTCTGCCTCCGAAACCTGTAGGCGTCAGGGTACTGATGTCGGGGAATACAGACACAAGACACTAACCCCGTCGTTAGGCTGGTTCAGTAGCCTTCTGACATTCTCATGTGTCTGACATGTCCTTCATCTTTCGTGCAGCGCCATGTTCTTGCTTGACTAGGCAACATGCACTAACAAATCTGTCCGTTCCTAGGAATTGACCAACTTCGAGTACGTTCGGGCTTCCTTATCCTCGAAGATCGACCTGAAATGCCTACCACCAATTCGAGAGGATCGATATACATATATTGGATAAACGGTGCAGCATGGAACAGCCCCTATATCTATATCTCCAGGTATCAACGGGTCTCGCAAAATGTCTTCGTGAATACGTTGCATAGCATATCGAAAAGACATGATACGGTTTATTCAGTTTCTTATCAAGGTTTGCTATATGAAGCCAGGCTTGAGAACAAGGTGTCACGCAGATGCCTCGTGAGCGAACCTGCTCTTCTATCCGGAAAAGCGTGTGTGTTGTAAGGAGCTTCACTGCCAACGATGTCCGGTACATAATATGCTGCGGTCCGTAACGTTGCGCCGCGTGCATACCATCCAGAACCCAGGACCAAAGCCATTTATCAGTTATCATGTCGACTAGTGCTGACTCTCCGGATGTACCTGCGGACAGTGAGTCATTAGACATTCTCTGGTAGCCTAACGCTGAAGCGGTTACAAGATATCAGGCCCTTGGTAGTCAAGGCAGCAAAAAAGGATCGAGTGTATGCCGTTACATGTGGCAGGGTGCCAGGAGTCTATTCGTCTTGGTATGACTGCCATATAGACTCATTCGACCGACCAAGGCTGACAACTTCATAGGGGAAGAGCTGGAGCCCAGGTAACCGGATTTCCTGGGAACATACTCAAAGGTTATGCGACGGAAGAGGAAGCACGTCGAGCATTTGAGAGAGCAGTGGCTCGTGGAGCAGTATACTCGGAGCCTTTCAAAAGAGCTCGCAGCATCATCAAGGCAGAAGGTAGGTTGCATGTTATCGTGGCCTGGAGTCCGATTCGACTTCTCACGAGCAGGTCAATGGTCAGAGATGCGTACGAATGTTGACGATGAGAGCATCCACACTCACGTACGGGATGCACCGTGTATCGTCGTATTTCGCGGACTGAAAACGGGAGTTTTTGATGACTGGTCAGTCGCGAATACAATTTCGAGAATTGCTCGTTCACTCAGTGTCGCTTTCAGGCTGGACTGTGCAGAGCTGGTCGTTGCAGTGAGAGGTGCGATTTTCAAGGGATATCATACTCGGGAAGTCGGGGAGAGAATATACGAGGAAGCAATCCAGAACGGCGATATACTTAGCCCATAGGACGGCCGCAGGCCACAGCGTGCTTGGTGAATTATGTAGTCACGTCAAGGGCGTGGTCCGGCGGATTAATGACTGCAGACTGATGCTCATATGTCGGCGTTCTCATAATACATTTCATAAAGCTTCGACGCGACGTCAGACGTGATACTAGTGTTTGAGTGGCATCCAGAACCACGCGCTGACGTCCAGTTCGACTGTGCGGCAAAATCGATCAGGCATCACACATATCAGATATAAGATACCAATACATTGTGTGCGTAGTACATGAGCCACCAATACATTGTGTGCGTAGTACATGAGCCACGTTTACGCTCTGAGTAAGAGCGTTGCTCATGATTATGCCCCCACTTCCCATACACGAACCGTGTGATCGTCTGAAGCAGATACAACCCGAGCCCCGGACACGGAGAACTTCACGCTATTGATTCTCTCGGTATGTCCTACGAGCTCCGCCGCCATGTAACCCGTCTCCACATGCCACAGCTTCACCGAATTGTTCCCTATACCTGCGCACAGCTGCGAGCGATCTGGCGAAACTTTGAACGCAGAGATTGCTTGATCGGTGTCATCCAGAGTATACAGAGTTTCGCCATCGGATGAGTTTGAAACCTTGATGCATCCATCGTCCAATACGGAGACTACGCGCATGTCGTCGATGAAGGAGACGAAGCTGACTGAACACGTTTGTTCCCCGAGAGACACTAATTCCTCCCCGGTATCCGAGTTCCAGATGCGAACGAATCCGTCGTCAGATCCGGTAATGACCTTCGAGCCATCGAGGGAGAATGATGCGCAGGTGAAGAGGCCCTCCTGCTCTTCAAGCGACGCAATCATCCTACCTTCAACGACGTCCCAGATATATGCCATGTGATCACCACCTCCAGAGACGAGCTTGGAAGAGTCCGGCGAGAATTCCGAACAGATTGCAACAGCGGTGTGCTCGCTGAGCACCGCCAGTCGCTCTTTAGTATCTAGGAGCCAAATCTCGATGGAGAAATCGTCGCAGGCGGATGCAACAAGCCGTCCGTCTGGCGAAAAAGCGGCGGCAGATACGTCTCCCTCGTGCTCCGGTACTACCGTGCGAATAGCACCAGTTTCGACATTCAAGACAAACACTGAGCCGTCTTCTGACGCAACCAAGAGGCTGGGGCGTGATGGGTGGAACATGAGTTTTGATATCCCGCGATCGCCGTGTGTGATGTCAATGAGGCATGCGCCAGTTGTGCTATCCCAAACACGGACTACAGCGCCTTCGGATCCCGTCGCGATCCATCTGCCGTCTACAGAGATATCGCATGCGAGTACGCTGCCTTCGTCGTGCTGGAGGGTGAGCGTTGCCTGGGAAATGATGGCTGAGTGGAGAGTGCCGCCGGGTAATCTCTCGGGACTTGGTGGTCTCGTATCTGGGTCGCCTTGCGCAGCTTCATCCGGGGATCCGACATGCTGACGGGGTATTGTTCCATACCGGGCTGGTACACTCGCCTCTAGCCCCTCAATGGATAGTACGCCAACTGTTGGTGATCAGGTTTTTGCGTTGCTACAAGTCAGAGAATATTCTTACGCTGATCTTGATCTACCTCAATGCGAGGCTCAATTATCTGTAGCACCAGCGACATGTTTTCGGGCGAATAATTATCCTGCGGCAAGTCAGACCTCGAGTACAGCAAAATGAAACATGCAGCACGTACATCCAGCCTACACAGAGCACTGACTTGGCCATCATGAGCGATAGCGACTTCGGCGCTGGAGTTCTGACAAGTGACCGCACGTCAGATATCGGCTTCAAGAAGTGAAGACTACACATACGTTGAGGATGTAGTCTAAGATATCGTCAACAGGATCATGTACCTGCAGTTCAACTTCTTGAGTTCGTTAAGTAAACGAAGAAATCACATGCTTACGTGCGATGGGCCAGGCACGCTCTCGACTTCAACCATTTCTTGCGCCACCTCAGTCGCTGCAGCGGATGCGCCAGAAGTGGGAGGGCCATCGTCATATGGATCCAGATCTCGAGGTTCTGCAGCTGCTCTGATATCCACCCCTCTCCATACGCGGAAACGTCGAGATCTGACTTTGTAATACATAAGGAATATGCACTGATCTGCCTTCGGACCAGGTGGAACTGATGCATAGGAACCAGGGTCAGCGGTGATCAAGTGATCGGCTCCGACGACTGATTGCGTTTCACGTTCAGGACCAATGCGATATAGATGTCGGGCAGAAACCTCGTTTGAGGCCGATATGTTCAGCGACGCGTTCACCATAGGAAGTCCGAGGTTAAACGTCAGCGACCCTGAGATCCCACCCTCAGAAAATGCAGCTACTGCCCATCGAGTAGTCTTGACCCAGCCTCGGACGAAGACAATCTCGTTGAGATGCAGATCCCTCCCATACGTTTCTCGAGCGAACTCATACCATGCCTCGTGATGTTTGCGCATGTACTGCTCCATCGGGCGACCACTGTGAACCTCCGTCCCGGTAGCCGAGTCTTCGAGCACCAGGATGGCACCCTTGCCACCCGTGTATGAGAAAGAGCAGCCGCCCGTAGCGACTGGTCTAAGACATACAGTGATATTCAGCTCTGTACAAAGTACAACAGAATTATGGCTACTCACACACCGGCTTGTATGCAGACGTCGACCTTTTTCATGTTTTTGCTGTACAACGTCGAACCCGCTGGGAATTCACCGGGTGATGTATACGCTGCGGAAGTATCAGGCTGGAAAGGTTGATATGATTCGTTGGGACATCCATGTCTTTGCATCGGATCGTCTGCTGAGCGAGTTGCATTAAACAGACGGTAGAATCCGCCTCTATGGAAGTATCCAACATCTCCGATCTCGACCTCCTCGGGCGCAGTTGGCTCTGGATGCCACAATGGCATCCCATAACCTAGATACTGCAGATTTTCGGCATAGACTTTATACGCATGGAACTTATCTGACATCGCCAAGCGCGGTTGTTAAAAAAGTTGGCAAACTTGTCCTCGGAGGGTGTGTAGACGATGGTCCTCTAGTGGAAGGTCCTCTGGTGGAATGCGGCAGAGCAGGATGACAGCGTGAGCAATTCGCCGCAAAGATCGATCATAATCGATCTGGAGATTGCCGTGTGAATGTCTGTGATGATACAGTGACGAACGCATTGGGAGCAGATTGCAATCGCTCCAGAGCATGCAAGATGAGCGGCTATTCGCCAGAGGCCGCAAAGACGCTCATTTGAAGCGGGTCGCCATGCGCTGGCTATAATTTTGACAAGCAACGTAAGGTTGACCCAGCTCATTTTCGACTGCGTCAGGTGACTGAAAATTGTCACGCTTACACCTTTCTGGCAGGGAGAACTCTCGAGAAAGCCATAGGCTCAGGTATTCGCACATCTATCAATAATTGGAAACCAGAGAGTTGGAGAAAAAGGGTTTCCCTACAACTCTCTGGTTTCCGAATTCCGATAAAGTGTTATGCTGTAGAGGAGATGCATTGTTTCGAGCACAAACGAGAGCAGCGGCTAATTCAAAAGGGAAGAAAGTGTTCGCACGCGACCGCCGTTCGGGAACTTGGCAGAGTAAACGAGCCCACGGGATCTGTTTTGGACTGACAACTGGACTTGTCGATGCCCGGAAACTCTTATCTGTCACGCGCACGTGCTCTCACGCCTGTGACATACGTAGTCGAAAATGAGTTGGGTCAACCTTACGAACGATCCCAGACGATGTGCTGACTCACGTTGTCTACCTTGCGTCATAGCTCGAGGTGTTTATCACACTGTTGCGTCGTTCCATCCTCCCAGCGGGTACTTAGTCACCTCTCTAGCGTCATCAGCGGTGATGGTTCTATCCACACAGGTTTTAACAGTTGCTACGTGTCAGAAGCATGTCCTATCGGACTCGTGAGAAAATGGACATGTCAGAAAGGGATAGGTCAGAAGGGATCTCCATTGACGATACCGGTATGTCGAACACTTGAACACTCTTGAGAATAATCAATCATCCCCGTACATCTGAATACAGTCGAACAGACAGCATGGACTGCACAATACGCCTATCACAGCGAAGTGCCTCAACACGAATCACGAGCGTGCCAAGAGCAGAATGTAATTGACGATGACGCGCATGTCATCGCGACAGATATCCTGATCTACTTACCGCCGTGAGTAAGACCGTAAGCTATTCCTCCTGTAATGCCTTCTGATCAGCGCGCCATAGTGGAATAGGAAGAACCGGTGTGAGCATGTGCCCTGGGGGCCTGCCCACAGAGGTTTGGTGCATAATTCTTGACGGGATAGATGACAAGGCGACATTGTCATCACTGGCGTCTACCTGCAAGCTCTTGATGGCCCTAGCAAAACAAACGAGGGCGATAGTGGACCGATATGGTCCATGGTTTGCCTTCACCGAGCTGGTGGACATGGCGCGTATCTCTCGCGAGATGAAGCAAAAACCCCTGCTTGGGGAGGTTCTGATGAGCGTGAAGATCCCTGCGCGGTTCATGACGAGGTTCCTCTGCGACTGTGCCGGTCGCCTCAAGGCACTGGAGACCAATGAATTTGTCGGGAGCGGTGAAGTCTTACCCCCGTACCAGCGGCACATCCTGAGGGCAGCTGGTTGTTTCAAGCTAGTAACCAAGCTCATGCTTTCTGATGTCTCGTTCTGGAGTTTCTTGGATTTTGCTCGACTCGTCTGCGCACTTGGAAGCCTATCCGAGCTAGAGTTACGAGAAGTCTCATGGCGAAGAGATGACGGACGGAATCTAGCGGCTGAGCCGTTTGCGAAGGCACTCGCCTTACGCGATCTCGAGGTATGTTCTGATATATGAGCCTTAGTGAATCGACCTCAAGAGACCCATAGATACATGATTCTTCGGAGACGTTAAAGTACCGGAAACTCTTCGGCGCACCGCAGCTCTTCGATAGTTTGACTAGTCTAAGGCTCTTCGGTTGTGTTTCGGTCTATTGCGCCGTGAAGCATCAGGAGCAGGACCCTGAAAACCTTTCTCTCGACACCAAGCCGCACGATGCAGCTTCCGCCGGCACACCGTTCATCCATCGCCGCGCGGTTAACATGCGCGTTCGACCAGGTCTGGATTCAACCACAAAGTGGGAGGCAGAGACACGGTGGACGCGGGAGTGCCTTGACTTGCTGAACTGCTTCCTCAACCCAGGCGCATCTTACTTGAACGCAGTCGATGTTGTCTTACATGATTGCCCTAAGGACATTCTAGACATTTTCCGAGAAGATCCTCCACCTTTCTACGGGTTGCGTGACAGAGGTATCCTCAGCGTCAAGGATTGCAGGGACCTGGACATCTGGAATGAGACATGGGGGTGTGAAGAAGTCATAATTGCTCCCAATGTCATCAATCAACCTACACAGTAGTTTCGTTGCTGTCACCCATTTCTGTGCCGTATATCATGCTGTATGACGTTGAACCTCTCTGCGTCCGAAAGAACATTTTTGAGGAGGAATTTGTATCACGAGGGAATCTGGTCGCGATAACCTGGATCGTGGAATTAGCAGCGTGGTAGGGTTGGCAAGTTGACGCTTGACGGACTGCGCGGCGCTTCGCGGCGAGGCTTTTCACAGCATCCGCATACCACCTTCACCTATCTGGTCCCCTCCATTCTGTCATGTACCCTGTCTCTTAATTGGTACTCGTCGTCCCCACTGTTGCACTTGAACATTGGCAGTCGAACTGCACGGGCACAACGGGCGCGAATAACATGCTATTTGGGGCCTTCTTCTCTACAGCGCTTCCTCCGAATATTCCAAGCAGTTATTCACCTCAATCTCCTTGTAAAACCTCTCTCTTGAGAATAGGCACCCACGTTACCTCAGTTGGATATGGCGGTTCCCCGTGGCTTCCTAGGAGTATAGATCGCAGCAAGTTTAGTCTACCGAAGCTCCATCCCCAGGAGTGGATCAACATATGCACGTGGTAGGTTTTGTAGCCGTCCAAAAGCGGGCATGTATATCGACGACTGCTACCTTGATTCCGGACAGTATGATGTGCTGGTCTGCGGATGTAGCCGCTTCTTGTGGAAGCCTTCATTTGCTGATCACCGGCGACAACGTGATCGTACGTCCGTAACGTCCCCCTTTCTTTAGGAAGTGCTCACAAACTCTGTACATTTTGTCACAGGCCACATCAATAAAAACAAGGCTAGCTTTCCGTTTTCTTGGAGCAGTTCGTAAGCTTCAAAGCTAGAGCTGACCTCGGCTTATTCAATTGCAGACAATATGCGGCAATCTGCGTCGCCGATTCAGTCATAGGCATATGCGTCTTGGTTACCTCATACTCTTATTCCCACTCCCATTGATAGCAGCCAGCGGGATGACGCGCTCCCAATTTCTTGGGCTATGTGTCGCCCCTTCATTCGGTAGCATTTTATGTGGCGTGAGCTACCATCTTGCCTTTTCGCTCAATGTTCATCCCAGGATCCAACGGTATCTTTCCCTTCTACCTACGGCAGCACAATTCGTTGCCGAGATCATAACAGCTGTCATTGCATTCAAGATTGTTCCGGATGTGGTATCAACAAGTCCTTTGCGCGGGATGGATTTTCATGGGTCCCTCCATGGCCCACGATTGCTCAACCTGGTCATTGCAGAGTCTGTCCTTGGAGTGTTGTGGGGCTCGGGTTGGCGTCTAGTATCACACAGGCTTCTTACAATGCTGTCGATCCCGGAGGAAGTTCGACGGTTTGCTATCAACATGTCGCAGTTCACCTTCGCGATAGGTAATATTGGCGGCGCGTTGATACTGGTCTCATTCATTCCAAACGGGATATCGACTTCATGCGCAATACTTGGCACAGGCGCTTGCTCTGTTGTACTATCACTCGTATGCCGTACCACGTTGTCGGAAGAACGGTACAACAGCATCAAAGAGCATTTGCGTGCGCGCTACCAGGAGCATGTGCCCAGACGTCTCCGATGGCGTCTGCGTGACATTGCGGAGATCCTCAATCGTCACTGCAATACACGTATTCAGAACTTCCTACTGATGACTGGTGTGTTATTACAAGCGTTACGACGTCTATGTGAAGTCATGTTTCACTTCAGAGCTTCTGGGCGAGGTACCTCAAGCAAGGCTCGAAGATCCATTGAGAAATTGGGTACTCAAATATTTACCAAGGCACGTGACAGACCTTAGAGACATTCATCCCGTTACCTGACTCGTGCATCGGGTAGTTGGAGTACCAACTCAACAATAACCCTGCAACCTGGACGACTACCTCTCGAAATATGGGAGCATATCCTTGAGAATGTAGACAATCAATCAACACTGTTCGCCTGTGGCTTAACATGCAAGGTGCTCGCAGCGAGAGTTCGCAAGATACAGAAGGATGCACACGACTTTCGATGTAGACCCGATTTGCTACAGATGGGCGAACCGTTCGGTGACGTTCATCGGCATCCCCTGTTCAATTTCTCCCTGAAGCAAGTGGAAATTCCTCCAAATCTCATGACGCGATTTGTATATGAGTTCTCCGGAAAGCTGACTGGTATAGAAATCATGAAGATATCTAGGGGAAAACCCACCTTGTCCCCTATCCAAGCATCATTCTATCAGGCCGCCCGCCGCTTTTCCACCCTCGCTCACCTTGAACTGACAGACGTCCAGTTCTTCGACTTCCGAGACCTTGCCCGTCTACTTTGTGCATTTTCTAGCCTCAGGAAGCTCATATTAAACAGTGTCTCATGGAAAAGAGGTGGGGAGCGCAGCTTGATCGATGAACCCTTCGCGAAGAATCTGCGATTAAGGGAAGTCCACGTGAGCGATCGGTTTCTGATCTATGCTTTCATTCTATAATTATTGAAAATACTTCACTGTCGTCAGATATTTGAGCACCACGACATACTCAAATATAGGAGTCTTCTCACTGCACCGCGGCTCCTGGAAGAGATGACGGAACTCTGCTTCTCAGACCTTCCCCATGTATCGTGCATCTTGGATTTGAGGTGTGCATGCTTCCTATGTATTCCTCGGGGATAACATAATCACGCCCTGGTCATGTAGGCAAGACGTCACACCGCCAATAGCGACCATCACCGTCAAAGGAAGGATCCGACCAAATGCGGACTGGTTCCGCGGATGCGTAGACCTTCTCAATAGCTTCTTCATTACACCTGGTGGGGTATGCTCCCACAACATCGGCATCGAGTTGACAAATCTTCCGAGTCCAATTGTGGATATATTTTATGGCGAAGGTTTTTTGAGGCTGAGGGAGCTGGGGGTGCTTACTGTGTTCGTCACCAGAACTGACCTTCCTGATTTGGTGTAAACTAATGACGCCGATTCACGTATCTGCACGTCGAGAATTTGATTCTATTCTATGTGAGCAGCTTATTTATGAAGGGGCTGAGTTGCATGCAAGTGGCGTGTGCTATAATGCCATCGCGCAGTGACTTTCGGTGTACACAAGACAGTGATTCATACGAGGGTACCTGAAGTCGATCACAACAAATGCCGTGCGGTGCTGCGCCAGTTTCAAGCATGTGGGGGCTATGGTAGCTTTGCCACAATCAACTGGAGCCAGGAAGTACTTCCTTTTTCCCTTCGAGCTGAGACGCATTGCAAACGGGGACTCAATGCCTCTGCCAATGAGGCCAACTATCAGGACAGACCGTCAGTGTTGCGCCTTAGTGTTGCGCCATCACGGGAAGGAGGTTGGATTTCGACAGGCGTGATGGCCACGTCATATGTATCCCGTGAACATCCGCAAGTGTGCTCTACGTGTGTTACATGTAGTCTACATATGTCGAATTCAGATCCAGTGCCAAGCGTCAGAAGCTTTGACTCGAGTCTCATTCTGCGCCACTTCAAATTGCATGCGAATCAGAGACGCTCAACGGGCTCGAGAGTCGATGGTGCATGAGATGCGCTGATTCCCACGAAATTGCCTCATGCCAATCACAACGGACAAACTGTAGCACAGCCACTTTTGTTCGTCTCTTCCTCCCGTCGGATACACCGACTTCTCGATGCGCCTTACACGTCCAAATTAGCACAAAATCATCGAAGAAGAAGGTCGGACGCAGGCTAGCGGATCATAGAAGTAGGAGCTCCACGTCACGGATCCGTTGCAAGTTCTGACAATAAACGTAGTAGACCGCGAGCGTCAGGATAGAGCTATCATGCTGCAGGCTTTTCCGGAGCTACCAGTAGTTCCGCGCCATGGGTGGCCCGGTCTTGATGACCTGTCCCCGGAGGTTCAGAGTGAGCTCAATTTGTGCATCGAGGAAGAAGGACAGGATATCCTAATGCACCTTCCTGTGTATGTTCGTAAGTTCGTTTGCGTATGATGGCTGCTCACTCACGTCGTCACATAGGGGAATTGGGAGATCAAATATAACGATGCGTCCTGGTGGCCTACACCTCGAGATCTGGTACTTGATTCTAAACAGCATCGACGATTTCAGGACATGGGTCGCTTGCGGGTTGACCTGTAAGGTCCTCACGTCGCGCATCATACAGACATCCAGAAACATCTCGCGTCGTCATTGGGAAAACATGGCTTCCCTCGACCTCTGCGAGCTGCGGCGTGATTTAGTAGACCAGCTTGTGGCTGGAAGCCTAATCAATGACGTTCGGATCCAGGCCCCGTCATTGACCCGACTGGTATACGAGTTTGCAGGTCGGCTTCGCGCACTCCGTCATCTACGAGTCCAGAAGTCGGGATGGCGTGGTCCCGACACACTACCGCTGTTGCGCCAGTCGTGCTTCAATGCTGCATCACGATTCACAAGTCTGTCATACTTGGCGTTGACGAATGTTGTCTTTTGGAGCTTGGGGAATCTGATGCGGTTCGCCTGCTGCTTTGAAAGTCTACGAGCGCTCGAGTTGGAGGACGTTTCGTGGACACGTAGTGAGGGATGCTGTCCGGCTGACGAACCTTACGCAAAGAACCTACACCTAGTATTCCTCACTGTACGTGGGGCTGCCCTACATGACCCATGCCTGTCGATATCTATATTCTGACACAGTTGTACAGATCACCAACAGAGGCAATATATCCCTCTACCTGAATTTCCTCGCCTCTCACACACTATTTCGGGATCTCACACGATTGTACATCGAAGAATCCAAGAGCAGCTACTCAGCTCATTGCCGCATTCGCATCTCTCCTACCGAGCGCAATGGTACACAAAGCAGACCACAATATGCAGTATCGGCAAGAGTCTTGTCCTGTCCCCGTGCGAGTTATCAATGGTTGCGCGCACTGCTGGACCTCCTCGACAGGATATTCACTGTTTCCACACTACCGCTCTTCTCCAAGATTGACCTGGACTTCGAGATCATAAATGGCGCTTCCGAGGACATGTTCAATTTTCTGTCCGATGAGCCATTGCCGCTTCCGTTATTGAGAACGCGAAAGACGGGTCAGGTTACGTTGACGAAGACATACAGGAAGGACGGACATCGGGTGCGTTGCGAAGAGGAGTTAGTGCCCTCTTCTGGGAAAGTTCAACCTAGCACGAGCCAAGAAGTTCCACATAACATGGTAGCAGGTCCGTTCAATACGTAGAATGAGTAGATATGGCAGGATACTCCCCTTCCGTGATGTATCATGACATTGAGGAGACTGAACGGACGCTTTCCGACGGATGAATGAAGTTGTCTGGCACAGGAGCCACGAATGCATTTAGGTAGATTGGTGATCTGACGGGCCATAGCACCACATCGTAGGTTGAGTGGTTTGTGAATGCCCACCAGATCCGATGCCACTTAGACACCGCAGTAGGCACTATAGCACCTGACCCTTTGGACATGTCACAGACGCTGGGCACGGCATCGTAGGCCGCGTTATCTTCTGGCGCGGCTTTGGCGGGAATGCGTAGGCCCGCTGCTGCTATCCACTTCTTCTGAAAGGCATTAAGTCAGAATATCTACCGGCCTCGAGAGCTCAGGGCGACTATCACTGGATGTCAATATTAGAGCAGGACATCTGTGCTGCGCCGTCACGCGATAGGTCCCATTCCGTGTCCAGCTTACTCATTGAGCGCTGGACTGGTTCGTACCGTCGTTTTGTGGCAGAGTTGCATCCAAGACAAGAAGCGGGCACCTTACTAAGAAAGTTCAAGCAATCATGGAATCCAATGAATCACTGGATGGCACCGAAAATCTGGAGGTTTCCCCGATCGAGCCAACAGACCTGCTGCTCTATTTTCCCAACCTTCATTATTTCATCAAGAGGTACGATTCGCGTCTCAGCTGCAACGATGTCTCGATTCTTGTACCACTTCGCAGGAAAGAAGTCGATACTGAAGTCAGTCAAAGTGAATTCGACGAATCGTAGCGCTTTCCAGGCACTGCCGTGTCTGCGAGGCTCCCCGCTCAAAGCCGCGAGCCGTTTTTCGCATGTCACAGCACTGGACCTTCACCGACTTGTTTTCTCGAGTTTGGCAGACTTTACTCGTCTGATTTGTGTCTTACGGTATTTGCTCAACCTGACGCTGTTTGGTGTGTCTTGACCCGGGCAACAACGGCTGTGAGCTGGCGCAAGAACCCTTTGCGAGGGCTTTGCATATGCAGGTCGTCAACGTACGTGCACCAGATTCCATGGCGAAGAGGTACGGATGTATTGACGTCAGAATGTATAGATCGAATGTAAGGAGCTGGCGAAATCCAAATATATGTCTTCTGCACCTAAGCTGGGTTCAAGGCTCGAACGACTCTTCTTTGCGGTGGCGTTTGATCCAAACAATCCAGCTCTACCTCTCAACTCAGTCGAGGTCACCCTGGAAGACGTTGACCAACATTTCACTGATTGCCCTTCGGACCAGCTTAATCGCTCTGTATCTTGCGCAGCACGAGTAAGTGTCATCCAGTCCCCCCAGGATCGGCACTGGCTTCGGGAATGCTTCGATGTCCTCGATCACTTCCTGTCCTTGTGTTCGGCTATGTTGAGCATGACCACAGTCTTTCTTCGATCTCCGCCTGACGATATCATACACTTGTTCCGCAGTGAGACTGTACCATTTCCAATGGTTCGTGCACGTGGTGCTTTGAATGTGCGCTTCTCAAGGATGTTGCCGGTAGGTGAGCTGGAGATAATCGGGCTCATACGTCCTGGTGCACCGGATACGGGCGAGCATCCGAAATCTGTATCCACGCATTCCGCGTTGGCATCAGCATGGCACGATCTATGTAGGCTACATCACACCTTACTCTGTCAGGCGTCTTCAGATTCGCAGACGTCCTGACGTACGGCTGGTACTGTCAGCAAGGCATGGTCTCCACCAAATGGTGTATTGGTCACCAGTACTAACACAATAAGGCGCTGTTCAGCACAGTTTTGGAGTCATAAGTTAGAGACGTCTTCCACTACGGATGGGTAGGACATATCTATTTGCCCTGTCCGGTTACACTTCATTCATCTGAAAATGCGGATAGATACATGCGAGAGCGAGAATCAAATCACGGTCCTCTTAACTGGTGGTAACACGTCATTGAATACATATATCACATCGAACCTATCTACATACAACATGGGTAACGACGTTCTGCGATATTCTGGACACTCTAATTGATGCGTCAATTATCGCACCCTGTGAACATAAATCCGGCATCAGGCAGGTATTCTTCGACCCGGACGAATCCTATCCAAGCGCTCAGAAGCCGATGCCTCAGACTCCGAGTGGCCATCCCCAAGCTGAGTAGAAGGAGCGTTTTGAGGACGAAAGAGGGCAGGATGACAGGGAAAGTGAAATTACTCGTTGAGGGATACCCAAGAAGGCGTTATTCAACTGGGAGAGAAAGCGAAGAAGAATTAGCGGTGGCAGAGACCGGTCTTCCGGATGCGATTGAAGAGAGGAAGAAATTGGACGCGGGAAATGGAGAAGTTTTAGCATGGAGAGATAGAAATGCACCTACAGGGAGACACAGTAAGTCGTTCAAGCTGTGGGGAACTGCCTGTTTCTTCACTATCATCGGACAGTAGGTGATCAATCATTACGTACGGACCATAACGGAACCATTCTTGGCACGGGACATAGAGTCCATTCCTGCAGTACGCGTTCTGTGTGCGTGGGGATGATATATACCTTCGATGATATATGCCAGAATGGCATATTTACCATCTTTAACTTTGGAACTCAAGACAGAGCAGCAGAGGACCCACTCAGCGATCACATGATAGACTAAGTCATCACTAACCGCGTGAGAAGAACTTGCACGCCTGTGCAGGTAGATTAGGGATCCTGGGGCAGAGATGACTTTTGGATGTTTATGATGATACGGTGTTTGGTGAGAAGCCGCAATGTCATCGATGGCGAGACGCTGAGTAGGTTTAGGAATCGCCGGAGGTTGGGAGCCGCCACCTGTCGAGGCGATGAGCACTTGGTTTTTGAACTCATGAGGCCTTACCTATCTATACCTTTGTCTCCCCCAACTCTTCAAGTCCTCATCTCCTGGGGCGACTTCAAATTCGAACATTGTCAGCATTCTGGACAGAATGTCATCGTGTTCCCAGTGCTCAGAGTGCAAACTATGGTTGAAGGTGCCTCCCCATAGACGTCTAGGAAGAATGGACGCATTGAAGAACACGGGGAATGCTGCACAGAGTGAAACGTACCTTATTCCTCCGTAACTCAATTTGCGATATGAAAACGGGATACGACAGACCGGACCGCCCTCGGAGACGAGTAGTGATGCACTGAGTATCTCTACAAAGTAAGAGGTGTCTGACGTGACGGTCAGGTTCGATACTATCCGGAGTGCGTGAGATGGCTGATTAGACCGCAATCACGCATGATCGCCGTGCGAATCCCGAGGTCGCGCCGAGTTGAGAACAGGATGGCAGGTGCCAGACGCTGGACGCGACGCGGGCCGCGTCATCATGTATGCGGCGACTTCCACCTGCGTGCTGTCCGTACTGACTACAAGCTGCAGACCTCTGGCGCATCTCAGAATCATCCCAGTATTGAAGGCAACTTGATCTTAGTAGACTGACCTCAGTGCAGCGGACATGCCACCGAGCTTGCAAAACTCTTCATTCAAAACCAACCCAGAACCGCTTTCAGAATGTCGTGGCGCTAGATCCTCGGAGAATAGGCCTCGCGACGCCACCGTCGCAAGTCGTCCGTTTGTCCTTCCCTGTAGCAACCATTATTGCGGAGTGTTCGAATACACCTGATCCTCTAAACACATTGCACATGTATGGCGACCTTCAATTACCAAGAGACTTCCTTCCAGTCAGAAGGACAGAATCATACTCCGGATTTGGACACGGAGCACAAGCGACAGCGGTTCGAATATGGCTGTGAAGCAGGTCTTTCGAGTTCTTCTGACGCACTTGAGTCCCAACTCGCTTCGACCATGAACCAGGCTTCGGGATTGAGGGGTGCGTTTCCTGTTACGGAGGTACTTGAACCTTAGTTTCTGAGCGCGGCGAGCTCCCATTCACTGAGGCTCCAGGACGAAAGCACGATGCAAACCGAGTCTGGCTCCACCACCAATGAAGATCACTCCGATGCCCACTCGGACTGGTCAGATGAACCTGAACACGAGGATTCAGAAACTAATATCCTGAGGTATATCCCCAAGTAAGACGCTCTCGTTCGAATATGTGTCATTCGTAGGCCGATGCGGCAGTGTCAACTTACCGTAGGAGAATGTCTAAGACAAAGCTCATCCTCGATCCCGGCGGTTTGCCCGTAGAGTTGTGGTATCACATCATCGAATCCATCGACGACCTGGAGTCTTTCCATGCCTGTGGAGTGACGTGCAAGCTCCTGGCATGTCTCATCAAGCAAATTGAAGCCCGTTATGCAGATGCACTCCTCGAGGTAGACGAGATCAGCGAGCTGAAGCAACTTCATCACCAGGTCTCGCAGCAGTCCCCTAAAGCGCTGCTACGAACTTGGATTACTGTGGGTCCCGCCCTTCTGCCCCAATTTATCCTTCGGTTTCTCGGCAGGATCCACAGATTACAAGTATTCCTCGTTTCCGGCACGCTGCTGGAAACACCCTTACTTCCCGCCCTTCGCAGACAACTGCTCACAGCCGCTGCGTGCTTTCACACCGTGACATATCTGCTCCTATACTACTTCGAGTTCTGGAGCTTCGCCGACTTTGCGCGGCTTATCTGTGCGTTCCGGAATTTGCGCCATCTTGAGCTCAACTGTGTCTCATGGCAAGGGGGCGAGGGACGCACCTTGGCTGAGGAGCCTTTTGCCAAGGCTCTCCGCTTGCAAGAGATAAAGGTATGCAGAGACCAATAGTCTGACACGCCACAACTCGTTGTCTGATTGACAATGTAGATTTTTGACGATAATATCTCGAGATTTGCGCATTTTCTTGCCGCTCCCAGGCTACCCTGTTGGCTTTATACCCTCCAGCTCCGGAGTCAACAGAACGACCTGTCGCTGGAATACCGCGCGTATCATGCTGAATCGCAACAAGACACGTTCTTCAACGCACCCACTCTCCCGTACAAGGCGACCATATCCATCCCTGAAGATATATCTGTCTCAGAAGGAACAGACGCGGCAAAATGGATGAACGCCTGCTTCGACTTGCTGGATGGCTTCATTGTCCCATCGGGCTCGACAGAAAGTCACAACAGTGAGTTTGTAGTAGAGGTGGACGGTTGGGATATTATTATGCTTGCATGCGGCCAGGAGCCTTCGGCCTTCAGCAGGATGCATGATCGAGGGATAAATGTCATGCATCCTAGGGCTCGCTTCGCATAGCGCTCGTGGGCGCAGCGTACCGGATGAGCGTCGTGGAGGGCCATATGCGGTGCACTTCAATGTGTAGGGTAATCGTTGGTAGGAGGGTGTCGCTCGAGGTGCTCGGTACTCCGCTCACGCCAGCTGGTCAATGGCAGGGCAATGTCAAAGGCTAGCAAATTATGGTCTCCTATGAGGTGCCCCGCAGGCTGTTTCCATGAGCCAAATCGTCCCCGCACGGTCAGCTCGGGACGGCTCACTAGCTCGACAATTCTGGCCCACAGCTTACACATGTCCGACTTTCGCTCTCGACCCTCTCGATCACGACAGCAACGAGCAGAATCTCAGTTGGATTCGTCAAAGCGGACGCAGGGATGATGGCCATGTCGAATCTTTCGTGGAGTGAAGGGAGGATTTAACGATCCGGCAAAAAAAGGAGGGAGACTCGAGTGGTGACGCAGATCGATTGTTCAGCGGCGATTCAAGTCTAAGCGAACGCGGAACCTCGTGAGCGGCTGGAGCAAGCGACTGAGCGGGATAGCAGAGGTCAAGGAGAGGAGGCGACTTGGTGCCGCGCGAGTCGACACATTCGGTTCACAGCATTTAGAGTGTCAGCCAGGTTTTGGTATCTAATCTTGGGATTGCAGTCTGGACTGGTGAGAAGAGCATGGGAGATGTCAATCAACAAGGCAGACTCAGCTCACCGCCGGTCTCATGCTCCAGTCCTAGCTTCTCAAGTCGCCCGCGTGATTTTCGATGTCAATGCGGTAATAATCGGGTTGATCGCTAGACAATCAATGTAGCTGGCAGACGCTGAGCCCGAGATGATAGAAAGAACGTCATCACAGCAACAATGACCTGGTTTGGACAGACGCCGATGACGACGCGAGCCACGTTCCATGCTTGAGTTATTCTACAGTGTCCGGCGCTCAAAACCGACCTATATAAACTGTCGACGTGCATGCAAATCAGAGACGCTCAACGGACTCGATGGTGCACGAGATACGCTGATTCCCACGAAGCTGCCTCATGCCGATCACAACGGGCAGCCTGTAGCGCAGGCTGCACAGCCATCTTCGTTTATCTCCTCGTTCCGTTGAATATACCGACTTCTCAATGCTCCCTACACCTCCGAGTCATCAGGAAGTCATCGAAGAAGTTCCGACAATGCTAGCGGATCATCGAAATGAAGAAGTCCACGTCGTGGACCCGTCGCAGGCTCTGACAATAAACGTAGAAGACCACAACCGTCAGGATGGAGGTATCATGCTGCAGGCTTTGCGGGAGGTAACAGTAATCCCACATCACGAGTCGACCGCTCTCGGTGTCCTTCTCCCGGAGGTTGAGAGCGAGCTCACTTTGTGCATCGAGGAAGAAGGAAAGGACATTCTGATGCACCTTCCTGTGTATGCACGTTCGTTTGCTCGTTTGTATATCATGGCTACTTACATGCGTCGTTATGTAGGGGGATTGGAAGATCAAATATAACAATGCGCCCTGGTGGCCTACACCTCGAAATTTGGTACTTGATCTTAGACAGCATCGACGACTTTAGGTCATGGGTTGCTTGCGGGTTGACCTGTAAGGTCCTTACATCGCGCATTATACAAACAATGAGGGACGTCTCACGTCGTCATTGGGAGAATGTCGCTTCCCTCGACCTCCGCGAGCTGCGACGAGATTTGGCGGATCAGCCCGTAGCTGGAAGCCTAATCTATGACGTCAGGGTCCAAGCCCCGTCATTGACGCGACTCGTTTTCGAATTTGCAGGTCGCCTCCTCGCACTCCGTCATCTAAGAGTCCAAAAGTCTGGATGGTGTGATCCCGACACACTGCCATTATTGCGCCAGTCGTGTTTCAGTGCTGCATCACGATTCAGGAATCTATCATACTTGACGTTGACGGATGTCGTCTTTTGGAGCTTGGGGAATCTGATGCGATTCGCCTGTTGCTTCGGAAGTTTACGAGTGCTCGAGCTGGAGAATGTTTCGTGGACACGCAGTCAAGGATGCTGTCCGGCCGACGAACCTTATGCGAAGAACCTGCGCTTAGCATTGCTCAAGGTACGTGGGCCTACCCTACATGACTATCGTCTTCTTTTTATTCTCGTCTTGACATAGTTGCACAGATCATCAACAGACATAACGTATCCTCTTACCGGACTTTCCTTGCGTCTCACACACTACTTCGGAATCTCACAAGGTTGAATATCGAGGAGTCTAGCGTCAGCTTCTCAGCTCACTGCCACATTCGCATCTCTCCTACTGAACGCGATGATACGCAAAACGGAGCACAATATACAGTATCAGCAAGAATCACGTCCTATCCCCATGCGAGTTACAAATGGTTGCGCGCACTACTAAACCTCCTCGACGGAATCTTCACTTTTCCCACACCACCGCTCTTCTCCAGAATCAACCTGAAATTCGAGATCATAAATGGCACTTCCGAGGACATGTTCAACTTTCTGTCCGATGAGCCATTGCCGCTCCCGTTACTGAGGATGCAAAAGGCGACTCAAGTTACGTTGACGAAGATATACTGGAAGGACAAACACCTGTTACGCTGCGAAGAGGAGCTAGTGCCTTCTTCTGGGGCAGTTCAACCTGTCGCGAGCGAAGGAGCTCCACACGAGGTGGCAGCAGGTCAGCTCAAACCGTAGGAGGAGTGGATATGACAGGGCATTCCCCTTCAATGATGTAGTATGACGTTGGGGAGCCTTGGCGAACGCTCTGCGATGGATGAATGAAGTTGTCTGGCACAGGAGCCACGAATGCGTATCGGTAAATTGGCAATTTAACGGGAAATAGCACCGCAGCGTAGACTCAGATACATTTTGACCGCCGATCCGATCCGATGTGACTTGGTCGCAGTAACAGCACTTGATTGCAGGCAGAGACACTGTTGGGCCTCCTCGGCCTCCTCGACTTAGAGAGGCGCTGGCGACGACGCGCACCGCGTTATCCTCAGCAGCACCCTTTCCATGGCGTAAACCTGCTATCACCCGACTCCATGTCTCTGAGCTAAGGAGTCCGATAAAGTCAACCTTGAAAGCCTGAGGTGCTCACGAGACGGACACGGGGTATAGGGCGGTGTCATCAAGACAAATCCACATGGCGGCCTTGGGGCAGACACTCGAGGAGCAGTGGTCGGCACACCGTTCGGTCGTCCTTTCCTACCGCACTTGATAATCTCACCTTGTACACTTTGGGCAAACCGGAGCTGCCAGGGGACTTTCTTCACCAGTATAGAGGACATCTCACCGGTGTACCTTTAATGCCTGGAGTCTATGAACCCTGCTCTCGCACTGCAAGAGAAAGCTCACGGGTCGTCCGCCAGCCGTGATGCGGCCTCTCCGTACTACAAATCCCTTACAAATCTCCATAGATATCTCCCCATCACGGCCTAGCTCGCTCGAGGCATCCCCGCGCACAATTGGCTCGGTGTCGAGTCGCACAGCGTCGAAACCAATCCGCACGCGGCAGGGGAGTATAAATTTATATTGCGGGATTCTGGGCCACGAAGTGCCCATCGCAGAGTTCCATACAGAAGACACAGGGCAAATTTTGCTCTTCGGACGCTTCTCCGAGCTGCTGCTGTCCCTCTGTTGCTGCTGCCGATTGTTATTATTAGGCGGATATAAACGCAAGGAAGAAGACTCGAGGATGGCGGTGGTGACCAGACGCACACCTCGCATCGGATCTGTTTGGCTCTCGAACAAGACCATGCTCGATTTGCACACGGCACTACCACGACGACGAGTATATGCGCTCGCACGCTGGATAATGGTCACGTAGTGCCGGTGAGCACGAGAACGAGGTGGTGTGCTGAGATAAAGCCAGGATGGTGGTGGCAGTGGAAGCAGAGAACACAGCCGCGAAGCGCAAAGGCTTAGGGAGTCGTCCATGGCACCCTGCAATTGCGAAACGGGTCGCCCATCTGGATGCAGCAGCTGAAAATGGCCTCGCAAGGATTGTCGAACTGAGCGTATCGGCCTCGGGCAAGGGCAGATCACACATCACTGCGAAACGACACACACCGGTTGGGCAGATGCACATCGTGAGCGTCCTGCGATGAGCACAGCTGTGAGCATGACGGTGATAGGGAGTTAAAGAGGGACGGTATTATCTAGCGTGCCGTTGCTACGATCCACGAACAAGTGAGCACGCCATCCATGCCCGGCCCCGCACCGTCCGTTACCCCGGCCTCATCTGCTCCCCGCCATATTCGCTCTTCTCGCCGCTGCCACAGTCCCACTCCGCGCTCTTTACCCGCAAATCCGAAGATAGAAACCCTACTTGAGTTGATCGATCGAGTTTCGGCAACTACCAGGCGTGGACGTCGCTTCGCTCGACAAGGAACGCATGGGTGTATAGAAAAGCGCTACAGCCATGTTCTGCGTGTATGACAAATGTGAGAGCAGAACCTCCTAGTGTGGTGCTACGTACCTCTAACCATGCGATTCATACGCTGGGCTTGAGAAGTGCTTGAGTGACGGGGTAGTCGCTGCAGCAGCCATGCTCCTACCATTTTCTGAGGCTGGGGGAAGGTATCACTGCATCTCAGCAACGTTCGAGACCGCAAGATTCGACGATGGTGAGCGAGTATGGGAACGTGGAGGACGAGATGGAGTCTGGACGACTCGGACGACTCAAAGCAATATTGTGATGATTATGTGGAGATAAGTACCTAATGGTATGACCCAACATCCCTAAACTAAATGTTGTTATCTCAAATCAAGTTCAGATTGCTCCGCCATGAATTTTGGGCTGCTCACACAAATACTCGATACACTCGCCAGTGTCTACTGATCTTCTCGTCGTTTTTAATGGGGGAACAGATGAATAACTACGGTACACTCTGCTAGAGCCAGAAATACCGCTCCATGTCAACTTCCGTTCGACGCAACTAGCCCTCGAGCAGTTTATTAGTGGCAGAGCCACCTCTTCGAGTTGCTCTCTCGCCCACTCGCTATATTGACTATCACCCGTACGCACGATTGCGCTGTAGCCCATTTCAAGTACCATTTGGAGCTGACTTCTGCCTGTCCTAGGCGCTCCGTCGACCCGTGTTAAATTCCGCTTGGACACCTTTGGGTTCGTGTTGTGCGTTCGACTCGACTTGAGTTGCCGCGTTCTCTTCCTGGTTGTCTGTCTACGCTCCCATTCGTGTCTCCGTGTTCATTCATTTTCCACTCTCGAAGGTTCCTCGAAGGCTCGATTGTTTCCCCTCCATCCCCTCAGCCACTGCGGCCCGCGACGCCCTCGTGTTCTTTATAAATGACGATAAGACAATATGAACGTGAGAGGAGTCATATGCATATGTCTGCCTCCGATACTCTGGATACTACTTCCTTACCACGCTATCGACATCCCACACATTTCCGTGACCGTATGTATCAAGTCACGGGCGGCACGAGCCAAGCTGTCCCCTAAGTGTCTCGACTTGTAAAGTTGGGCTCATCCACAACCTACCTAGTAGGTAGGTTGTACTAGGTAGGTTGTGGATGAGCCCAACATTACTTAACGCAGATCACCTAATTGCACAACATGATGATACGCTCTGTGCATCCTTCAGGACAGCACTTCTTTCTCGGGAAATTCCGTCCAGACTCTAGGAGCCGTCTCGATATCGACCCCAGCTCCCGACATTGAGCACCCCGCTCTATATAACATGACATCCCCTGTCTCATGGCGTCTCAGGAAGCCAGGTCATATCCGTATATGATGTCCCTTCCGTGCGCAGGATGTCTGCCTCTACCCATAGCCCAACGCTGCCTCAACTGCACCGTGGTCGCCACTTACTGTATGCCAGACGCATGTTCCCGAATTAACTCGCTCATCATCGTGTATGTATGATATCCGTGCAGAGTCACCTCCGACCTCATGTGATCAAAAGTAAAGAATCAGTACCATTTCATACGAGTATACATTCCAAATTTGTGCTGTCTCTCCATCAAAAACATCTAGTGGAGAAGACCAGGCAATTCATACGAGTACACGTTAATTGTCAAACGAATGCGTATACCGCATTTGATTGTGCGTCAGGCCGTAATTAAGGATGCTACCAAATGCTCAGCGGCCCTGTACTCGGAAGCCGTATGTAGCTTTAATGATTATTCTGGCCGTAATAGCCGAGGCTCAAGCGTCCAAAAGGGTGCCACGTAAGATGTGGCCACATGCTCAATGTTGGCAGGGGTCGATATTAGGACGGCTCGCATACTTGGGGTGAGATCGCAATAAGAGATATACAGGATGCGTCGTCATGCTGTACGCAGTTCTAAGTGACTTCCATTGCACAAAAGTCGAGACGCTCGGAATGCAGTTTGCCTCGTGACGCTCGTGACTGGATGCATATGACAACGGAAAAGGGAGAGATGTTGCTAACGTAATCAGGAATCAGTACTCAGAGTCTCGGATGGGACATATGCATATGAATCCTCCCACGTTCATATTGTCTTATCGTCTTGATGGAAAACACGAGGGCGTCGCGGGCCGCAGTGGGCGAGGGAATAGAGGGGAAAGAGTGGAGCCTTCGAGGAGACACCTAGAGCGGAGAAAGAATCGGTGAGGACGGACTCTCCCGGGCTGTATATGCTTCCGCTCAGTGACACACGCACCTGCGCCTCGTCAACTTCCCACCTGCCGCTTTATTGCTGTGCACATCCCAGCGATTCAATCAACTCGCGATGTCTGTGAATCCATCAACAGCACCAATGACCAAAGGGTCAATGCATACACGGAAAGTGTGGCGCACGAAAGCAAATTGGGATAATGACAAGAATAGAACAGACATGAGAACGCGGTGGGAACAAGAATGTATATGGGAGCAGGAACAGAAACAGCGACGGGAACAGGAACGAGAGTTTGCATCGGAGCGGGCACGGAAGCGAGCACGGCAGCGAGCACGGCAGCGACAGGAACAGGAGTGGAATTTCAAACACAAATGGGAACGAGGACGGGCCCTGGTCAAGCAGGAGCGAAAACGGGAGCGGGAGCGGAAATGGGAACAGGAACAGGACCGGAAACGGAAGCGAAATGAGCTGAGGAAGAGACAAAGAGACGATACCTCGTGGGGGATTCTGTGCTATTTACCATGGTGTGTTTTGCGCGTCGTCGTATAGTTGGAGTCAATATATTTGCTAATAAATCGCCACAAAAAGCAATATGCGCAATCCGGATATTGTCCTCAATCCCGGCTCTCTACCTATGGAGCTGTGGTACATTGTCATCGACCATTTGAGCGACGTGAAAGTCCTCGTCTCACTTGGACGCACCTGCAAATTACTTCTATGCATATCCAAGAAGGTTATGCTGTCTTATGGCCACACAAGCACCAAAGAAATTCGACAACCACCAGATCTCATCAGTATACCACGTCAGATTCTACGACAACCTCTGGCCGCTTCGCTTATCCGTGTATGTTATGTGACGCCGGAGCTATTCGTACGCTTCCTGTGGCGTTGCGCAGGTCTTTGCCCCAATTTATCTTCCCTCCGTGTTGTCGGCGGAGGACCCACCCCCATCTTTCTCCCTCCTCTTCGCATTCGAGACTTATCACTTGCGAAACGTTTCGACTATGTGAATGATCTCAAGCTCAGCGATTGCATGTTCTGGAACTTTTGCGATCTCCTTCGACTCATCTGCGCCTTCCCAAGTTTGTGCTCTGTCTCCATCAAAAATGTCCAGTGGCGAAGACTAGGCAATCCACTCGAGTATACGTCGATTGTCAAACATCCGCGTATACAAAGTTTGAATGTGCGTCAGGCCCTGATCGGAAATGTTACCATGCTCAGTGGCTCCGTACCCTTCACAGATCGACGGTCCCAGATTATCACACTACAAAATGCTACTAGCACTCCCCGAGCTTCACCAGAGTGTCACTTCCCTGAAGTTCAATCTCGATGAACACACGACTCTATCATACAAAACGTGTCACGAAGTACCTCCAATCCACCATCAGCATCGTTCACGTGGCTCTCTGCAAACTGCTGAGATCTGTATGACGTATACGCCAACGTGGGACCAGTTATGGGCATCCCGGATAAGCGAAGCCAGCGGCACCTTGCACAGCTTTATCGATGCATCGAAAACAACAGGCGTCATCAAGATCGATTTCGTATGTCTGGAATACGATCGTATCAAGCCCCGGCGCAGATTTGAAGTATTCCCAGGGATTCGAGTGCAGAATGACAAATTTATAGTGCAGCTCAAACGTCCGCCGATGCCTCCTCTTGATGCTCTACTATGCCTAATCAAAGAGGAACGAACCATTCTGGAGGTTTTGCATGCTTCCGAGAGCATTTTATATAATAAGCGGGGAAAGGTGTACCGGGAGTGGATGCGGAGTGCGGAAAAAAATTGACATAGCAAATACAATCGTTGGTAACCCGCGCTAGAGTAGTCAAAAAATGTATGCATTCGAATGATCAATGCTCGAGATGGCCCCGAGAGCGGCATACTCAAAACCTCGCCACACGCTTCACGGAGTCGCGATCTCAGAGCGAGACACTGAGGCTCCCGTGAACGCCCTAAGCGGTTCGCGAGGCCGTGCGAAGAGAGGAGTGAGCACGTACGTACGCCGAGATGAGCGTGAAGATGTTGCATTTGACTGTCCACATTGTAGATGGCGGACTGTACGTACAGGCTACAGGCTCCGAGCTTGATACGGCATGGTTGCTGGTCATCTGAAGTATAGCACTTTAAGACATGTCTGGATTCCGGCACCAGTACTTCGTGCCGCTGGAGGGAGGCACCATACGACTTGATCCCTGAGAGCCCTGGCTAGATCCCGCATAAGTCAAATAGGGAGCTTCATAGGAGTGGGATTCCGAAGCTGGTACTCGAGCGAAAAAAAGCTGCGAGGACGTTTCGGATTCTAGACAGACGACGGTCAAGTTCCTGCAGCACCAAAGCTCGTCCGAATAAGAGACGTAGTGGAATCCTGACACCAGAGGATCACAGATTAATCATTCACTGCATACAAAACCACAAGGTACAGACGGCGCACTCTTCACCATTATTCACCACTCAGCCACCAACTCACTCACGCCTCAGCCTCCCCCCGCCCAACGCTCACGCCCAGATCCCTCAGCGTGCCCTCCCCAATCTCATACACCCACCCATGCACCCACACATCGCGCCCCTTCTCCCACGCGCCGCGCATCACCGCGCTCCGCACGACGTTCCGCACCTGCGCCTTCACATTCTCCTCCACGAGCTCCGCGACGCCGAGCTTGCCCTCCCTTGCGAGGGCCGTGAGCGGCGCGAGCCAGCGGGCGAGCGGCGTGCCGGACGCGGCGGGGTCCGCGGGCGCCTGCGCGGCGGCGTGGCACGCGGCGGCGCCCCCGCAGTGCGTGTGCCCGACGATGACCACGTGCGTGACGCCGAGGTGCTCGACGGCGTACGTGAGCACGGCGAGCGCGCTGTCGTCGTCCGGGTGGAACTGGCTGTGGGCGCGTCAGCTCGGGTTCGGGCTGGAGGAGAGGGGAGAGGAAGAGCGGGTGGGCGGGAGCCCGGCGAACGCGGAGTGGGGGCGGGACGTGGCGGTTGTGATATTGGCTAGCGCAGCAGGTATGCACGGGGTGCACGTCGCTATCCACGGGCGGATGCGGCAGGAAAAGTGCAAAGCCCGGAATGAGCTTGGGTACCTCGGGCAGGAGCCACAACGCCGAGTCTGCAGCGGTGCGTGCTGCACGTCCTGGAGACGCGCAGAGGTCGCATCTGCCTGGATATGACGTGCGGCCGTGCGGGCGTACGGGCACGTTCGCTCCAGAACATCGTCTGAAGCTATCAAGCAGGCCTACGCCACCTCAGATGTGCAATTCCTTGCATCGGGGCCCGTCCAGAGCGCGAGCCTGCACTTCCTAGTGCTAAACGCACCCTCCGCATCTGACGTTCCCGACCCACAGCAGGGCAGGATTTGAACCAGTGCGCGGGCCGCGCGGAGCCAGAACGGCGTAGGAGCAGTCGTGGCAAGGAGATAATGTGAAATAGGAGGATGGGAATTGGCCGGAGGACCAGAGGTACGGGACATGGGAAATTGCAGGAGCAGGAAGGCACAAGGGGGGCGAGACTCACTTGGCGATGTTGCGGTGGACGAAGATGTCACCGGGGCGCGAGGCGGTGACGACGGACTCGGGCACGCGCGAGTCGGCGCAGCCGATCCAGAGCACCTGTCGTAGCATATAGTCAGCTGGCGTTCTGAATTTGCAACTTTTGATATCTGAATCACACCAAAGGGACGATATGTGAAGATGTGGGATGGGCAGATGACAACACCCGCGACAGAGTTGAGCCCGCCCGCCGCCCCTGGGCCACCGGCTCAGATGTGGCGGGGAACGTAAGAGGCGACTCGGGACGAGCCTTCGGCGCGGCGGACGAGCGCGTACATCCACGTTTCTCCCGACGCCAAGTCGCCAGAGCGCGGCGCGCGTGATTGGCGGGATCAGACCGCGCTCATTGTGGCGGCGTTGAAGCCCGCCTCTGAGCGCGGCGGGGAAGGCGCATATAGTCACTGGGCTCGTCGAGTGCAGCGATAAGAGGCTTGCGAGAGCGTCTGGGCGCAGAATTGGCCGCCGCCACGTCCGCCCGCTATGAGCGGAGCGCATACACGGCACGCTAGGCGGCCTTGTGAGCGCGTACGGCAGTGCGCCCTGTGACGGAATGCCGCGCCAAGGCGCGGAGTGACGGCTAATAGCCTGTGGTTGCTCGTGAATGAGAACGCGGGGCCGGTGGCCGCCAGCGTGGGGCCACCAGCAGACGATAATGTTCAATTACGCCCTAGCGCGTTCCCCGCGGCCGCCAGCGAGCTGGCAGGTATCTCGAGACCTCGCCGGCCCACGATTCATAGAGGTGTACAGGGACGCCACGAGAAATGGGAAGGGGGGAACGCCAGCTCACCTTAGGAGCCTGTCCCTGTGTGCACTGCTCGAAGAAGGCGGGCTCTGCCTTCTGGACGTCGGCGGCCCACTGCTTGTTGTTGGCGAGGAGGCTCGCGAGGACGTGGTCGTAGAACATGATTAGAGTCCGAGTTCGCGTTTGCTGGCAAGAGATGGATGGTGGGTGTGGTAAGATATGGGTATGCGAGCGCCTGGCTGAATACGATAAGGCGCGGATGGGGCGTTCTAATACGATTAACGTCTAAGGCACGACTGGGTGCTAAAAGCGGTCCACGGGTGCGCAGCGCGGGTGGAAGGCGGGAAGGCGAAGGGGGGCGGCGTGGTAGCGGCGAGAGAGGCGAACGGCGGGTTGGGGCAAGATAAGGCTGGGGCGTGACGCTGACAGCGGCGGCGTGTGTTCGGGCGTGGTGGATGGCAACGGCGTCGTGCGAGATGATGCCGTCTGTCTTATACGCCCGCCGCGGACACGCTCGCCACCCGCAGCCGTCCAACCGGGGCGCATCGTTTCTCAGCGGGTGCGACGCTCGCCTCGCCCGAAGCCGATACACCCGCTCGACACAGCGAGACTGCAAGGCGAGGCTATTTTGAGGTTACTGCACGCATACGAGCCTCCCATTTTGCAATTGCAATTCGTGATGGTCGACCGCACGAGCCTGCGCGCCCCGCGGCTGTGTTCTCTGCTTCCACCACCACCAACGCCGTCCTGCCCGTATCTCAGCACGCCAACGCGTTTTCGTGCTTACCTGCACAACGTGCCCGCCGTCGGGCGCGAGCGCGCATGCTCGTCATCGCAGTGGGGCCGCGCGGGCCTATCCTATCCTGTCCGATTCAAGAGCCGAATAAACCCGAGGCGAGGCGTGCGTCTGGTCGTCACCGCCATCCTCAGGTCGTCGTCCTCGCCGTCATATCCGCCCAGGCAGCAACGCAGAAGTCGACAGCACCAGCGGAGGGACAGCAGCAGCTCGGAGAAGCGTCCGGACAGCAAATTTTGCCCCGTGTCCTCTATATACAGCTCCGAGACCGGCGCTTCGTGGCCCAGAATCCCGCAATACAAATTCGTACCCCCCTGCCGCGTGCGGATTGGTTTCGACGCTGTGCGACTCGACGCCGGGCCAATCGCGCGCGGCGATGCCCCGAGCACGCTAGACTGTGATGGGGAGATATCGATGGGGATTTGTAGAGGATTTGTAGTACGGAGAGGCCGCATCACGATCCGCGGACGACTCGTGAGCTTCTTGCAATTCGTCTCGTGCTCACTCTGCGTTGCCTAGCAGGCCCAGTATGACTCAACCGGATACTCTTAACGCATCACACTTGTCTTGTGGACGTTCGCAGCTATGTTTGACCTCCTGGACCTTTTCCTGACCCTCGGCGGCGACGCTCTCTTACCGGCCGCGGAACCCCACCTTTGCTCGTGTGACCGTTCGTCACCACAACGACCTGCGCGCTCCCTGTCAGGGAATCTGCAGTACGGAGCGGCCGTATCGTGGTTGACGGACGACTCGTGAGCTTTCTTGTTTGTTCGCCTGGGGCTCACTCTGCATCTCCCAGCAAGTCCGGCATGACTCGACCGGATATTCTCAACGTACCAGACCGGACTTGTGGATGCTGCCAGCTGTGTTTTACCTCCTGGACCTGTTCTTGGACCTCAGCGGCGACACTCGGTTCCGGTCGCGGAACGTCGCCTTTGCTCGTGTAACTCCATCCCTCTCCACAAGTGCCTGCACAGTCCTCCTTGGAAGCACACGACGACCTAGCACCCAGGACTGCATACAACGATCCGGGGACACATATGTTCACACTCATGTCTCGACCCGCGCGTCGTACGCGCGAGAAAACACTACTGTCTCCCATCTCTTAGCATACTTCGGCGGCAGCAACGGTATTCTCTCTGTTCCGAGCGCCGGACACCATCTTCGCTCGTGCAACTCCGTCCGTCACCACGACTACCTGTACAATGCATGCTGGAGGCGCATACAACGGCCCGGCACGCATATATCCACACCCATACCTCGACTTGCACCTCGTATATCCAGGAAAGCCCATCCTGTCTTCCCATTCCACGGTTCCTCATCCGCCCTCCGTCTAAAAGCCAACAACCCAAGACGAACTCTCTCTCACTACAAGACGCGCACCCTGCCGACTTCGATCGCGTCCGGACAACTCTGGGGCCGTTTGCTCCCTGGACGCATCAGGTTGTTCGGGCGCTCTGGGCTGCACTTATGGACTGGACGACGCCTCCCCCGAGGCTCTGGTGGACCCTACGCGTCGTCCCTCCTGCATGTGCGGTCCCCTCTCCGCTCCCCGGACCCTCGTCTCATCTGGCCCGCACTAAGAGCCAACAACCCAAGACGAACATTCTCGCTACAAGATGCGCAGCCTGTCGACTTCGACTGCCCGTCCAGACGACTTTGAAGCCGTCTGCTCCCGGGGCGCATCAGAGTGTCCGGGCGCTCTGGGCGGCATTCATGGACATGGGCCGGACGATTGTCTCAACCGTGGCTGCAGTGGATCCCCGCACGTCGTCTCTCCTACATGTGTGGTCCCCTATCTGCTCCCGAACCCTCGTCTTGTCTGGCCCGCACCAAAATGTAGCAGCATGAGACGGCCGTTTCCGCCGCTCACCGTACGGCGCGTACTCCGCCGTTCTGCGCCCCATGCCTTCTAGCTTCTCACGAAGTGCCAAGCACGTTTGTCGACCGCGAGTCCAAACCAGTCGAAAGCCGTCTCCTGCCGGGACGCACAACAATCTTCACTTCTGTCTTTGCTCGTGTGACTCCTTCCATTGCGCTTGTACAGTCCCTGTCCAAAGTGCATACACTCTCCCAGGACTGCACAACGACCCGCGAACGCGTACATTCACACTTGTCTCTCGCCTCATGCATCGCACCTGCAGGAGGAGGATAGGAGAAGGTTATATTATCCAGCTCGGTCGCTCGCGATCTCATCATCACCCGTCTTCTACCGGAACTCGTAGGACCTTCCTCTTGCTGCCAGCGCAATTTTCGGACGGGGCGATGCCCTCCCTCGGAGCTCTAGAGGACCATCCGCACGTCGTCTCTCCTCCCGATATGTCTCTCGTCTGGGCAATCCGTCCTAGCCCTCCTCCTGGAATCAACAAACTGCTGGACGTAGGCATTCATGCCACTTAGGATCCTGGATGTCTGCGGCACCACTGCTATCTAATATCACTTATATCTTTCCGCCACGCACGCACCAGCACCAGTCAAGCGCTCACTCCGATGGTGCACCTTTCGATCATCCAAGAATCATCTGTTGGGCTACGGCCGTTATGGTCTCACTATCTGCACTGCACAGCTTGGCTCCGATCACGGCACTCCTCTCGCTAAGAGAACAATGTGCGCATATAGGCCGGTGATTACATGATCGTACATATGGAGGGCGAGACAATTAATCGTAGCAAGTTGAGTCAGCATGAACAGCATAACAGTATTCGGTGAGTCTCAACAATCGAAAGACGATGTATGCATATGGGCCGGTGAATAACTGATCATATGTATGGCAGGAGAAACAGTCGCTATCGGTCAGATGAGCACGAGGAATCAACAATGTCCGGTGTATCAGAACATATCATCAAACATTTCTGTAGCTCCGTTTGTTACCGGTGAAGGACGGATGGATGGACAGTAGGTTCTCATAGGGACTCAGAGGAATTGGGGTCTACATGTGTACGATAAGGAATTCATCGAGTATATGATTGGGTGGGTGGGATGGACCCACCTTGTACGTATTCTGGTGGCCATGATGGTGGCGTTGCGCTTAACGTCGTTCTGCCTCCCGCCATGATTTGTAAATTCGATATACCACCGATCTCCCAAGACCGTTCAGAACCACCGAAGTGCTTCTCCACGTTCACACCGGGCATTTGACGCTGCCCGCTACTTCTCCCTCCCTCCCTTCCTCTATTATATCACCAATCCGAACTCCGAGCTGACCTGCCCCCAGCTAATGACACCGCGACGACGACAGCGCTCGCCGTGCTCAGGCCGCGGACCCCGCCGCCTCTGGCACGCCGCTCAGCCGTTGGTTCGAGCCGCTCACGACCCTCGCAGGGGAGGGTAAGCTCGGCGTGGCGGAGCTTGCGGAGGAGGATGTGAAGGCGCAGGTGCGGAATGTGGTGGAGAGTACTGTGATGCACGGCGCGTGGGAGAAGGGGCGCGATGTGTGGGTGCATGGGTGGGTGTATGAGGTTGGGGAGGGCACGCTGAGGGATTTGGGCGTGAGCGTTGGGCGGGAGAGGCTGAGGCGTGAGTGATTGAGTGAGGAGTGAATAATTGTGAAGCGTGCGCTGTGTATACCTTGTCGTTTTGTATGCGATTAATGATTAATCTGTGATTCTTCGAAGTCAGGATATCACTGTGAGTCTGTCAAACGAAACGACATGTGGTGTACAAAGAGAGGCATCCACAGCGCGAACAAGTGCACAAAAAGGAGGGAGGAAAGTAGAGAATTTTCTGATGCAAACTAAACTACAACTCTGGAGGCACTGAGGTTTCTCAAAACAGATCTCGTCTTTCCACCAGGACCAAGTATCTACCTCCCCACTTGTCATTTCGTCGCGCCCACATCCTGGGGAACATTGGCGACCCATCTCCAAATTTGGGCCAGTCCCCATATTGGTAAGCTCGACGTCTACGGTTCGAGTTTTTGATAATTATGCGGCCTGTTGCTTTGGACGAATTGATGAAGCTGTCCAGCATGTCACTGGATTTGCGCATCCAGGACACCTGTAACTCGTCCACTGCATCATACTCGAAACAAATCTCAGTAAACAGCAGAGAGCTGTATGCACGATGCGGATGGTGGGCCGGGGATAGTTTGCGATGAGTTTCGCATGTCAGGAATGCGTGCCCATCGAGGTTGAGCTCTAAGGAGGTGACGCTCTTCCAGATCCCAGGGAGTGCTAGCAGCTTTCCATAGTCTGATAATCTGGAACCGTTGATCTGTCAAAGAGCACAGAGCCGCTAAGCACTTGGTAGCGATCTTTATGACGGCCTGACTCACCTTCAAATGCTGTATGCGCATATGTTCGGAAACCTGTGCATACTTGCATGGGCCATCTGGTTCTCTTCGCCACCAGGTACTGTAAATGGAGACAGTGCCCAAATTCGGGAAGGCACCAATGAGTCTAAGGAAATCGTAGAAACTCCCGAATATGCAATTCCTGAGTGCGAGCACATGGAGATGTGTAAATCGTTTCGCGAGCGCTAAATCTCGGGCGCGAAGAGGAGGGAAAGGAGCGGACGTGGGTTCCCCGCCAACAACGTGGAGTGAAGACAGACTGGGCAATTCTCCTGCAAAGCGCCATAGGAAGCGAACGAGCAGCTCTGCTGTCACATCACATACACGAATAAGCGAGGCGGCTAGAGGTTGTTTCTGAATGTGACGTTGTATACAGATGAGATCTGTTGGCTGGCGAATTTCTTTTGTGCTTGCATGACCATAAGCCAGAATGACATGCTTTGTTACGCATAGAAGTAATTTGCAGGTACGCCCAAGTGAGACGAGTACTTTTGCATCACTTAGATGGTCAGTGACAAGGTACCACACATCGATAGGTAGAGAGCCGGGATTGAGGACGATGTGTGGGTTGCGCATATTACTTTCGGTGTCGGCTCATGAGCGAAAGATAGCTTCAATAAACAAGGATGTGTATAACGCACCATGGTAAATAGTGCAGAATCCCCCACAAAGTGTCGTTTCTCTGTCTCTTTCTCACTGCCTTTCGGTCTCGATCTCGTTTCCGTTTCCGTTCCCGTACTACCTTCCCCTGTGCTTGCTCCCGCATCATCTTCTCCATGCGCTCCGCTATCTGCTGTTGTACGCGCTCCCATTCTAGCGCCAATACCAGATGCCGTGCCCCCTGCCGTGCCCCCTGCCGAGCCCGTTCCTGTGCCCGCTGCCGCTCTCGTGCCCGCTCTCGTGCCCGCTCCCGTGCCTGTTCCCGTGCCTGCTCCTGCTCGAGATCCTGCTCCCGTCCTCGTCCTCGTTCTCGCCGCCGCCGTTCCCTTTCCTGTTCCCATGTCCATTCGAGTTCCCGCTCCTTTCTCATTTCCCTTTTATCCTTCCGCTTGTCCCGTTTTGCTCTAATAGCCCATATTTTGCGTGTTTGCATTGAACCTCTGTTCACTGGTGTCATTAATGCGTTCACATATGTATCGAGTTGACCGAATTATTTAGAGTTGTACAGCAATAAACGATGGATGGGGCGTTTGCGAGGTATAGATGTATGACTGACTGAGTGGTAGTGCATGACACGAAATTATATGCGGTCCTGGGCTAGCCTCATGGGATCAAAATAACTACAGATTTACGTCCTGTACACTTTGAATCAGAAGATTTGTGTAAGATATGTGCATTTTTCCTCAAAGACACCTCATGAAATTGTGCTTCAGTACGCATTTAGCAGCCTATTATAGCCAACGAGACCGCCGTAATCCAAAATCTTGCAGCGAATCAGTACGATGCTCGGTTGTTCCGATGTCGGGACTTCGAGAGACGCCGTCATTGCAGCGAAGGTCCCAAATCCTGACATATGGAGGCTGTACGTGTCTAACAACGTGTTCACCCTTCCCTAGAACTCATCAGCGTCGTTATGCTTGTATGTAGTGCCATTGGTTCTTTACTTTTGATCACATGAGATTGCAGACGACTATGCGGCGCTCATATTTAACGGGATTCGTCCGACAGCTTGCACCCTGCGTGCAGCGTGGACAGCATGCATACACGATGATGGGCAAGTTGATTCGGGAACATGCGTCCGGCGTGAAGTGATTGGCGACTCCGGCGCAGATGAGGCAGTATTTGGCTGTGGGAAGTGACAGGCAGCCTGTACACAGAAGGGTACAGGTTATACAGCATATACGGATATGACCTGGTATCCCGTTACCAGAGGACAACTACACTTGCCGCAGCAGTCAAGGGCAAGACGCCCGGAGATAGGGGTATCACGTAAGGTGTGGCTGCGTGCTCGATATTGGCAATGGTCAATACTCGCAGGATTGCTCTAGGAATGGGTGTTTCTTGAAGAATGCATATGATGCGCAGTTCTAGGTGATCTGCATTGAGCAAGAGTCGAGATAGAAGTTCGGAGCCCCAGACGCAGGAGTATGGGTTTCAGGTCTCTCACACTTATATTGTCTTATCGCAATCCATGAACAGCACGAGGGCGTCACGGGCAGCTGCGGGCGAGGGGGGGTGCCAGGGGCGGTGGAGAAAGAGCCAAGGACACGCACACAACGCCTAGAGAATGGGGGAGAATGGAGGCACGAGCTGTAGTTCGAACAGACGCACAGAGAGAGGGCACGTGAACTCGAGTCGAGTCGAACACAGAGGGCGGGCCCAAACTGGGCGTCCAAGTGGGGTCTGATACGGGTCGATGGAGCGCCTAAGACAGGCAGAAGGCAGCTCGAAACATTTGGCTTGGAGACCTCTGTGGGCTATTTCGCTTCCGTGTGTCCTCTTCTCGTGTTAATGCCTCTATCAATTCAGGCTCGCACGCATTATCTGTTCCCATACCGATGCTCGCTGCTCTCATGCCCAATACTGTTCCAGTTCTCATCGCCGCTCCCGTTCGAGCTCCCATATCCATTCTTGTTCCCGCATCTTCCTCATTTCCGCTCGATTCCTATTCCCGTCCCATTTTTTCTTGATGTGGCACGCTTTCCGTATCTGCATTGCGCTTCCGTTTATTGTTGTCAGTGATGCGTTTGCGAATATCAATTTAGTCCGGATGATTCGTGGCTGTATAACGATAAAGCGGCAGCAGATGCGAGGTTGGCAGGGTGCGAATCTATGTGTAACTAAGTGGAAGCATACAGCTTCGGGGTTACATTGTACCCGGGGCTATTGTCTTGAGAGAGGCACGTACCGGAACAGCCTCCGGCGACGGATTCTATACGGCGATTTGATGGTCCAGGCTACCAGGACAACACTGGTTGTATACAATTATCCAAATACATAGGGTCGCAGTATATACGTGTGCATATGCTGTATTTGAAAACAAAGGCTGTGTTAAATCTGTGCATCCTTTCCTTGGTAGGCACTCCATACAACTGTACTATATACAAGAGACATGTACTGAGTAGTCTATCGCAATCAATGAGACCATCGCGATATATCGTCATTCAATGAACTGGTACGACTTTCCCGTTCATTGAGTATGCTGTGTGTGGCGATTCTGTGCCAGAAAGCGTCGGTGTCGCGGCAAAAGTTCCGGATCCTGGCATGCAAAGGCAGTACATGTCTCATAACGTCTTCGATGTTCCTCGGGATCTATCGATATCGTATGAATTAGCACTGATTCCTCCTATCACGTGGGGTCTGTGATGCTCATGTCAGACGGCTTTCATTCGGCAGCTTGTAGTCTGCATGGACAGTGTGCATAAATGGTGAAGGGCGAATTAATCCGTGAGTCCGCGCCTAGCGCGCAGTGTATGGTGATTCTGGTGCGGATGAAGCAATGTTGGGCTATCCGATGCACGGATGGGTACAGATCATATGTCAGATACGGATATGACCTGTTATCCCATTAGGAAAGGACGTGTGTACTTGTAATCGGGAGCTGTGTGTAATTGTCATATTCGTGTTGGCCGTCATAGCTAGGACTGGAACATACGAAGGGACAAATATGTCACATGAGATGCGACTGGGTGCTTAATATCAATGTTGGCAGAGGTCGATATCCGGACAAAGTTTGCAGAGCCCGAGGCGGCTGCTCAAGCAGGGAGCTGTGTCCTAAAGTTCTGATAGGAAAATCGAGACTCGGAGAAGCACAGGACGCGTCATCACACTGTACGCGGTTTTAAATGACTTGTATCGATCGAAGTTGAGTGCTTGGAGGATAGTCTGCCTCGTGCCGCCTGCGGTTCGATGGATATGACCGCGAAAAAGCGAGAGATGTCGACAACACGGTCAACTGAGTAGCACGTTTCTGTGTGCTGGGGGCCCGATGACAGTGCATGTGCATGAGTCGCCTCCCGTCATAGGACACGCTACGTCTCGGTGTTCATATAGGCCGCCGGCCGGCGTGCTTCGGACGTGAGCGCGGACTCCGATAATCAAGTGATCACGTGTACCGCGCTCTCTGACGACTTGACGTTAAGATACGTGGCTATATGCGCCCCATCCACCGCGTTGAGAGACCTAGGGGTCAAGTCAAGTCCTGCTTCTCAACTCTCCAAGTGACCGCAGCGCAGAAATCGAAATACAGCGAGCCCAGTGCACCATCCGCTTGGCCGGGCGCCGTCTCTCTTCGGGTTGTACCATTCCTCGGATGCTGAACTCAGCATCGAGGGTTCTGTGTTCAGAACGCCAGCTGACTATATACTATCGTTCTAGGTGCTCTGGATTGACTGCGCCAACTCACGCGTCCCCGAGTCTGTCATCAGTGCCTCGCACCCTGGAGACACCTTCGTCCACCGCAACATCACTAAGTGAGTCTTGTCTCTCTTGTGCCCCCCTGCACCCGCTCTGGTTGTTTTCAATTTTTCTGCTGCTCTAGCCATTTCACATTATGATTTATGATACTTCACATTTCCTTCCTTCTTCTATTATTCGCGCATCGTTCTGGCTCCGCGCGGCCCGCGAGTCCTCCCTCTGCTATGGGTCCGGGAGTCTAGGACGTCAGTTTTGGAAGCCATGACTTCTGCGTTTGGGGATAAGAATACCTAGCTGGGCTGAGGCGCAAGAAATTGCATATCTAAGGCGGCCCACGCCTTTGATGTGGCTCTGGAGCGAGCCTTGGTGTCCGTGCGTGGCGTATCTGGGCTGATGAAAGCCTTGTGCGCGCCCCGGATGCGCAGCACTGGGGGCGTCGTGCGCTGCTATGGACCGAAGTACTGCGGAATACCGTTTTCATGGCTGACACTCGAGGTAGAGCGACTGAACCTGAGTTTGAGCTTCTGACCGTGGTGCATAGCTTGTTGTACCCAGCGGGCCCGTTTTCCGTCTATCGGGGTTTCTGCTACTGTTACATCCTGAGATGGACACTTGAATGATGCACCACACTCGTTCATACACTCTGTTGAGAAAGTGACTACACTGGTTCTCGACAGCACATGCCCATGGTCATAATTGTACACCTCTGAAAGACAAATTCCTCAGCAGTCGCTCGCTGTTCCTAAGTTGCTTATACAGTCTCCTGAGGTTGTGCTACGAGCTTCACGGCGCTCACTTGGTCCTTTTTCATTCTCTCCAGTCCCTCCGGGATCCCTGCCAACCCGTTGGGAAGGAGCTCGACTCGGTTTGGCTACATACTTCATTAGCTGCGCTGTGTGGCACGGTCAGTTCGAGGACACACCTTAATTGCACCTTCCTCCAGCAGCGCGGTCAGCTTGGAATACAGCGTTTGACCAGTCTTGCGTCGATCCGGAATATTTACATTACCGGACACGTTCACGATTTGCTTGCCCGATGCCGCGCTCTTCTTCGTTGCGTCAATCTGATCGGGCAGCACCAAGACTAGGGTTCCTCCTGGAGCAACGATGTCGTACGCAGGGTTCTGGGTAGAAGCAATTGAGATTGCATCGTAGACGACTTCAACCGCCGGCACGATCTTCGCAACCTCGGCAACCAGCGCAGCTTCGGACAGGGTGCGATCCAGTACATGTGTTGCGCCAAATGACTCAAGTAACTCCGTATTCTTCAATGATGCGGTTGTGATGATCGAGGAGAAACCAGCGAGCTTAGCCAGCTGGATTGCTAAGCAGCCGGTGAGCCGCTATGTGCTATCTGCGAGATCAGAAAGTTCTGCGACTTACTGTATTGTCCCACAGAGCTTGCGCCGCCGAAGATGACGATCGCCTTACCTGCATACTTTCCACGACCGCCCTCCACCCATGGAGGAAACAATTTAGCACTGCCCGCTGCGTACAGGTCAAACAGGCCCAATGCTGCTGTGGCGAGACCAAGTGGGATCGTCGCAGCCTCGTCAACTGTGATGTTACCCGGAATCTGCAAACATGAGCTTTCGTACATTCACTAATGAGCGGCTGGAAACTACTCACCTTGGCAGTTACATCAGCATTAGCTATGCCGTACTGCTGGAACGTTGCTTGCGGGTTGACGAAGAACCCCTGGTAGACCCTAGAGCCGTTCCGGGTAAGCATTTTGAAGTTACAACGAACATGTCATGGACTACTTACACTTTGTCTCCTACAGCAAAGCCCTCCACGCCCTTGCCAATCGCATCCACCGTCCCCGCAGCGTCAAAACCCACGATAGAGGGGAAGTTCTCTATGAACATCCCATAGACCTGTATCTTCCAGTCGACTGGATTTAAAGCAGTAGCTTCGATCTTGACGAGCAGTTGGCCCGGACCGGGAGTCGGCACATCCACTGAGCCGACAGTCCAGTCGCCGAACTTCTCTGGGAGTAGGAGGGCAGTTTGTTGAGTTGGGACCATGTTGGTTGCCTGTGTAAGTCTCGCTATGTAGATGATGACAGCTCCAGTCGTGCATATTCTCATACATATACTCTTGGCCAAGATCGCTTATCGTGACGATTTGTCAGTTCTTGAGGCTTGTCTGAGTAATCTCTGTTGTCGAAATTTCGACATCCTGTGTCATCTTCGCAGCGACTGCTGCTGCTGTCAGGTAACACTATAAATAGCCCTTTCCTTGCGCATATATACTGTCATGGCCCGCCATCCGTGCTCTAGCTGACGACATCGATCGTAAAAGAGACTAGTGTAGTAATTCCTGGGAACAAAGCGAACCAAGCCTTGACTCTTGAGGCTCCGAGCGAGAATTTGAAGTAGAGTCAGGTGATCTCAAGGTCATTGCATCAGCAAAATATTGTGTTATCTTTGACGCCTTTCGCCACCTACTGTGTATTGCAGATGCCTCCAGAGCCTGATTCTCGTCGCGCACTAGGCCTCGGAGCTAGTCAAGGGTATTCGCCCGGACGTCCGCGTTATTCTCCTCCTCCTCGCCATTCTCGTCCTCACAGAGTTGCTCGGGCACCAGTGTCAGAATTTCACTCCTGTGAAGCTCTGGCAACAACCATATAAATTGCTGCGGATCTTGCCAGGGTCCTCGTCGGTGTCGTGAAGGAATCCGTAACTCCACTACGGCTTGACTCCTACTGGTTGCACCTGATCCATAGATCAGGTCGTCTATTATCTTCCATGCGAAGAGCTCCAGCGGCACGGGAAGCAGATTTACAACGTTTATATACCAGGTGTCCAGTGACGGTGCGAAACCAAGGTCAGAGTCTGTACTGTCCGTACTTGAAGGTGCTGAAGCATGATATACGCAGATGACACGTGGATCACCAAAAAAGTACTCGTATGTCGGAGCAGCGTAGTCAGGCATCTGGAGAGATATGTATAGATAAGTGACTTTACGCTGAAGTATCAGTTTTGACACCCAATGTCGGTGATGCGCCAAATCACGGGTCTTGATCTGTTGCAATAGATAGTGATCATCAGACCCGAGCTAGTCAGATGAAAGTAGTCGCGAGTTGACTCACCTCGAGCTCTGATAAGTGCAGGTATTTGGCAAATGGCTCAGTCTCCATACAACAGTCTGTTCCTCTGCGCCAAGTCACGTTCAAGAGATAGAGTCGGTGCAAACTCGGAAAGCTGCAAATAAGTCTGGAGAAATCGCGCAATTGTGGAAATTCCAGGTCTTTCAGGCTGAGACAGGTCAAAGCGCAAAAGTGGCCTGCAGCTATGAGGGCCTGATGGCGTAACGGAAGCATTTTGCATGGTCGAGGACAAGAATCGGGGTTGATATTGAGTTTCTTCAACCAAGGCAATGCTCCTCCATATCGGTACAAGAAACCTGTGAGAAATGTGAAGGGCATCGAGAGCTCTGTACAGGCGCGCCCTCCGAATTCAGAAAGGGATATTTCGTGGTGCAGCTTCATCAGGTGGGATTTGGAAGAGATGGTTCGCGACCAATTTGACGTAACTTTGAGAACAAGATTTGCTAGGACTTTGCACGTCAAACCGAAGGAGTAGAGGGATGCAATTTCATCGATGTGATGAATGGTCTCGTACCACAATTCCAGCGGCAGAAGTTTGGGATGTAACACTGAAAGTTGCATGTGGCTGCCATGGTTATCCATTCAGTAGCGATCACAATGGACAGAGCGGAGGACATGTGATGCACTCACTCAGGTAAATACGGAAGGCGGCCAAAAGTGGAAGATTTGGGACGCCAGCACGAGTGGAGGTCCGTCATTTTGCAAAACGTCTCTGACGATCGACGGTCAATATGCCTGAAGACCGGTAATTTCGGTACAGATAGAAAGCACGGGTCGTCGGGGTGTGAAGTCAGCAAGCAAAGGAGAGTAGATATTACAGGCGTAAGATACTCAATCTTAGAGCCTGCAAATAAACCAGTGACATCTGTGAGGCTGCCGACTTAGCCCAGCGTGGTGACGAAAGTTACCGAAAGTCAAGAGTCGACACGTGTACACACACGTGTCCATAACGTTCAGTTATCAAGGGCTGGGTGTTCCATGAAATGTATGGCATTCAGTCCGGTGGTATGCTATATGGGACCTCAGCCCGCTGATCGACTCCCTCGTACATAGTTTATTGATACCTATAGTGATTGTCATCATCTTCATCGCCCTTTTCCTTCGCTCCCCTCAACGGAATTTGACATGTCTCTGATATCCTAACACCGGAGGATGCTCCAAGCTCTCATCGACTAATACCCTCAACGTTCCGCGCGCACGAAGCCTCGGGAGGACTAGCGATCCATCACTGAGGGCGGGTAAGTCCTGATACTGTTCATCCCCGCATCTAACTTCGACCTCGATTACGCAGGCTGAGATTGACTCGTCGACGAAGCTGTCCAGTATGTCGCTACATTCGTACATCCAGGACGTTCTGAACTCATGCTCTTTGTCCACGGCGATCAGAATAGCAGCGTTCTGGGATCTCCGTGGCGAGGCGGGTGTGCTGCTCGGGGATTCGGATGAAGATACTCGTCCGGGAGCTTGGTAGAATAGACCAGTATTGGGCCGTTGTGAGTTAGAGTTCCCTTGAATATTGATGGACGCTATGCTTTTATGGAGCACATGGAGAGCCAGTAGCGGTCTATATTTTGATACTTCAGAATCACTGATCTGCCGCAGGTGCGTGCACAAACAAGGGCTTTGAGCGACCAGTATTAGACTGCCCACAGTTCGACTCACCTTTAGATCTTTGAGATGCAGTCGCTTGGTAAGTTGCGCGTACTGTTCAGGCTCTTCCGAGTCTCTGATCCACTCAGAATTGAGCAAGGAAAGAATGCGTAAATTTGGGAAGGCACAAATAAGCCGAAGAAATTCATGGAAACTCCGGAAGCTACAGGAGGAGAGCCGGAGTTCTGTCAAGGCTCCAAAACGCACTGCAAGTGAGAGAACCCGGGTACGAAGGAGAGAAGGACAGGATGGAGTTGATGTGCTACCCATAATGTGGAGGAAACGAGCATTGGGAAGTCGTCCCGCCCAGTGACACAGGAAGCTGACTAGTAGCCCCTCTGACACCTCGCATGTACGAACGAACGAGGCTGCTAAAGGCTTTCGGAGCATCCGACGATGCGCATGAATTAGAGCTGAGCGCCTTGGAATAACAAGAGTCTCCGCTTTGGTCAGAGATTCTATAATCTCCTTTGCCAAGCACAGAAGTATTTTGCAGGTCATCCCCAGCGAGCGGAGCGTCACTACTTCACTGAGATGGTCGGTTACGAGGTACCACACTTCCACAGACAGGCGGCCGGGACTCCAAATGATGCGTCCCTGACGGCGCATGCTCCTTGCAACTGTTCATTAGCAAGCGTGATATGCAATCACAAAGGTGTCTTGCACGCACTGTGATAAGTGGCGCAACATCCCTTCTACTTTCTCGTTTGGACTACCTCCCTTTACGGCATCAGGTCTCAACTTTGCAGGCAGCTTCTGCGCCGGCCGCTTGTTGGCTATCGATTTCAAAGTTCTCCCCATCGGCAGTCGCTCGGTCTTCCGGTTGTGAATTCGTCAGAGTGTTAGAAGCGCAGGAACGGGATAAAAGAGACGGTAAATAGGTGCCCCGCGAGTGTAGGACGATGTGTGCGAGATCGATTGCTCCAGTGTCGATCGACGATTTTATGTCGTTGTCTACAAATATCGTATATGTTAGTGTCCTGTCTTCTCGAAAGATAGTATGCTTACATGCACTGCCAGCAAGTGTAGAAGGCGGTGATAGAGATGGCGAGATTGAGTATAGCCCAATGCTAGACAGTCTCCTCGATTTTAAGAGAGTGCAGGAGTGGTGACTTGACGTGCACACTGCAGAGGTGGCTGTGATCGACAGTGCCACGAGATGGGATCATTGTCCCAGTTAGCGCTGGTGACATAACTATAATAAGACAAATAAGTGCAAAGACCTCGACGAAGAAGAAGCACCGAGCCAGATCGCATCACATAGCGCAAACAGTTGTATGTTGTAGACATCGGGCCCTCATGCTCAGCGAGTCCCGTTGCACCGTACGCCGAAGCAATAATAGGGCCGCCGTCAAGGAGGCGAATCGCACTTAGCGCGTGGTCCAGTCCAAGGCCGCGTAGTATAAGGCCGAGACGAGGTACGCGTCTGGTCGTCACCGCCGTTCGAGTTGTCCTCCTTGACTTGATATCCGCCAAAGCAACAGCGTGGAGTTGAAAAGTACCAGGAGGAGGATGTAGAAGCCCACAGGATTGCACAGGCAGCAAGCTTCGCCTCGTGTGCTCTATATGCAGCTCCGAGCTCGGCGCTTCGAGGTCCACAAGGAGCAAAATCCTCTTCCCCCTTCGCGCGTGCGGATGTCTCCACGCTGCCCGATTCTCCGCCAAGCCAATCGTACGCAGTGATGCATCGAGGACGCGCAGGCTCTGGCGAGTGAGATGTCGAGGTGGGTTTGTAGAAAACCATGGCTCGGAAGGCCGTATTGCGCATAGTGGTGGATGACTCGTGAGCTCTTCTTTGCATCCGTTCACTGCTCACTGTGCATTTTCCAGCAGATTGAAAGTGACGTGACCTAATATACCAATGTATCCGACTGGACTTGCGGACGCTGGTAGCTATGCTTCACCCCTTGTTCCTGGACCTCGACAGCAGCGGCTCTCTCTGTTCCAGTCGTGAACCCCATCTCTTCTCAAGTGACTCCGTCAATCGCCACGATAAACCGCACAATACCTGTTAGGAACGCATACAACGACTCAAGGACTCAAGACTGCATACAACGAGCCTAGGTCGCGTCTATCCACACTCATTTCTCGCTCCTCCTATCATCCATCTCACAGAACTCTCCGTACGGTTTCGTCTGCTCTCGAGACGCTCAACACTCGTCTGGCCCGCACTCAGAGCCAATCGTCCTAAATGCAAACCCCAGCCGCTCTTCATAAGACCTATAATCTACCACCCCGCGTCCGGGGTCTAGTTTCCCCGCGAAGTGCCAACGCTCTTCTGTCGAAAGCTCGGAAGGTATCTCTCACTGTAACGCATAGATATGTTCTCTTACTGCTCGCAGTATTATCAGATGGGGCGTTGTCCTCAAGTCGACACCTTGCGCATCGTCCCTTTCTGACGTGGCCCCCATTCATGCAGAATCTACGTGGACATCGATTTACGCCTTCCTTCAGGTCCTAGCACGCTATATGCATGCGCTTCAAGGAGGTTTCGACATCCTTGCTAGCCCTCGTTATGGGATCTGCAAAGGTCGGGCACGGGAAATCATGCTCCTTAGGACCCTGGATGTCTGCGACGGCACTACTTTGCAATTGAGTCCTCAACCTCTAGCTCTCCTTGCGTTGTTTCAACCTCGTCACATCTCTCTCAGTACCCGTGGACGCGCATATATAGACTCTGTTTTATCTCATCTGTCTCACCACACCCGTCGACAGGCCGCAGGATGCTGTAAGGAGTCGATCTCTTGCGTCCACTAGGTTACGACGATATAGTTAGCTGTATGGGAGGATTCATCGCCGGTCATAGTCGCATAGGTCCGTTGCATCAGTCTCAATCTGCGCTCACGCGCTGAACAATCTGAATATTATTTACGATTGTTACAGACGGGTCCACTGTTTCATCTTATTACGTGCCCGTGACAGTCAGAGGGAGACAATGTAGATGTAAGACATGTGTTCCGGAACAAATAGAGTTATTTTTATGAACCCATATCAGAGTTCAGCTCCGGCGATGCTCGGGGAAGTAGTATAAGGATTCCCGGCATGTGGCGAGCGACTGTGGGCGGCTGAAGTATGAGTAGCAACGATCCGTGTGTTATGGAGAGCGGATGGCCAGGGAGATTGCGAATATGATGGAGCTTAAGAGCGAGGATCAAACGACGTGAACTGTCGCAGCTCTCGGTCAATTGTTGTGTGGAATGTATGGTATCCACCCAGTCCGGCGGTATGCTATATGGAACTCCAGTAGTACTCAGCCTGCTGAACGACGCCATCGTACATAGTTCATTGGTATCTGTAGCACTTGCTATCACCTTCGCCGTACCTTCCCTTCGCTCCCTTCAACAGAATTTGATACATCTCTGATACCCAAGCACCGGAGAATGCTCCAAGCTCTCATCAACGAGGACCCTCAATGTCCCGCGCGCACGAAGCCTCGGGAGGACTAGTGATCCATCGCTGAGGGTAGGCAAGTCCTGATACTGATCATACCCGCACCTAACATCGACCTCGATTACGCAGGCTGCGATCGACTCGTCGACGAAGCTGTCTAGCATGTCGCTGCATTCGTATATCCAGGGTGTTCCGAACTCCTGCTCGTTGTCCACAGCAATTAGGATAGAAGCGCTCTGGGATCTCCATAGCGATGCAGGTGCGCTGCTCGGAAATTCGAGTGATGTTACTCGTTCGGGAGCTTGGTAGATGAGATCAGTGTTCCGCCGTCGCGGCATGGAGTTCCCTTGGATGTTGATGGACACTATGCTGTTACGAAGTGCATGGAGGGCCAGTAGCGGTCTGTAATTCGATACTTCAGAGTCGCGGATCTGCCGCAAGCATGTGCACGAATAACGGCTCTGAGCGACCAATAGTAAACTGACTGCAGAATGGCGTACCTTCAAATCTTTGAGATGCAGTCCCTTGGTAAGTTGAATATACTGTTCTGGCCCTTCTGAGCCTCTGATCCATCGGCAATTGAGGAGAGAAAGCATGTGCACATTTGGGAAGGCGCAAATGGGCCGAAGAAACTCGTGGAAACTCCTGAAGCTACAGGAGCTGAGCCGTAGTTCTGTCAAATCTCCGAAGCACACTGCAAGTGAGAGAATCCGGTTACGAAGGAGAGGAAGACAGGTTGGAGCTGATGTGTCATCGACAACGTGAAAGACACGGCCATTGGGGAAGCGTCCCGCCCAGCGACACAGGAAGCGGACCAACAGCTCCCTTGATACCCGGCATATGCACACGAAGGAGGCTGCTGAAGGCTTCCGTCGCATTTGATGGCGTACGCGAGTGAGGTCTATTGGTTTCTCGACTACCAGAGGGTGAAGGCCGGTAAGAGACAGCAGGATCTGTTTTGCCAAGCAAGAAAGCATTTTACAGGTCAACCTCAGTGAGAGGAGCGTTTCGATGTCACTGAGATTGTCGGTAACAATGTACCATAGCTCAACAGGCAGGCGGCCGGGATTCCGAATGAAGCGTCCCAAATCGCGTATGTTCCTTGCATCTATTCGTGAGCAAGCTTTGTATAAGATTACAGAAGTGTCTTATACGCACTGTGGTAAGTGGCGCAAAAGTCCTTTGACCTTCCGAGACGGCGGCGAAGCCCCCTCAAAAGAGTTCGGATTGCCTTGCCTTCCCATCGGCAGTCGCCCGAGCTTCCCCGTTGAAAGTCCCTCAAATTGTTGAGAACGAAGAGATTCGTCCGACAACAGTGTCGGGGTTGGAAGAAATTGTCAATTAGGGGCCCCACAGGTGAAGGGCAAGGTATGCGAGATCGATTTCCCCAGTAAGGATTCCAGACTTCTGCGTCGTTGTCTGAGAATCTTGTATCTGTAAGTGTCCTGTCTGATTGCACGAACGTATGCTTACATGTACTGCCACCTAGGTCAGAAGGGCGAATATAGATATGACAGAATGAGCTTAACTCGAGGCTGAATAATGTCTTTGACTCAGAGAGTGGAGGCGTGGTGACCTGGTGTGCAGACGTAGTGGCCGACCGTGCCATTCAATGGGACCATTTGCTCCCTTTGTCGCTGGTGACATTACCATCATACAGTAAATAAGCGCAAAGACTGACGAAGAAGGGTGTACTATGCACCGAGCCGGATCACATCACATAGCGCTCACAGTGAGCGCGCATCCTTGACAGCAATGGCAACCTGGGAGCTACAATAAACCGACGGAGGCGGCCCTATCGTCTGTCAGATACACGAGAGCGATGGCGTACAACTGCATGGTCCTCATTCCTGCTTAGGCACAACCCGCGCATGTCGGTTGAGAATGCATGATGAACTGGTATATATCCATATGTAACTAGCGGGCTCCTGCCATCAAAGATCGAAGACTTATGAAATGTTTGCACAAACGTGCTCGAGAGTTCTATGATCTCACTTCACCTCGCGCCGTCGCCACGACTGCTATGCACGGTTCAGGCGGACGCCTCCGAAGCTGGCAAAAAACTCATGCTGAAGTTGTACGGTTTTGAACTTGAATATGTGGCCTATCTCGTGGGATCACAGTGATGAATGAGGAACATGTGGTCGACATAGATGGGAGTACACGGGCACGGAGAGCAGAGCGTAAAGACAGCGGGCAATGAGAAGTACACACGAGGGAACTTCGCCTTGATAGAACTCAATCAGGCCGGCCCGAAATTCTTTTCCTGGCACCAGTATGTCCTAGAATATAGTCTCAGGTTTATAAGGTTCTGCCAAATATAAGCTCATGCAAGGCAAGTCAGAGCCACGTCAAACGCTGTCAAGTGCTGCTGCAGAATTGGGCGACGTTCATCAAAAAGCAGACTGTATGTTATAGGAATCGGGTCACGCTCAGGAGTGTCGTTGCACCGCTCGCCGAAGCAATAGGGATGCTGCGGGGTGCATCTCGAGAAGGGGGAGGAGGAGATCCGAGGAGAACACATCGTCACAGGTGCAGCCACGTGATGTGTGCGCGCTGTCCGTTCCGATGGCCGAATAAACCCGAGGACGAGGCGTGCGCCTGGTCGTCACCGCCGCCATCGCGTCGTCCCCCTCATATCCACCAAAGCAACAGCATAGAGTTGAACAGTACCAGAAGGAGGGCATTGTAAACCCACAGAAGCGCATGGACAGTAAACTTCGCCTCGTGTGCTCTGTATGCAGCTTTGAGCTCGGCGCTTCGAGGTCCACAAGGAGGTTATTCCTCTTCACCCTGCTGTGCGCGCATGTCTCCACGCTGCGCGACTCTCCGCCAAATCAACCACACGTAGCGATGCCTCGAGGACGCGTGGGCACCGGCGAGGAGATATCGCTATGGAATTGTAGAGACCTCTAGTTTGGAGGGTCGTATTGCGCCTGGCAAGGGACGACTGGTGAGCTTTCTTTTACATCCGTCCAACATTCACTCTGCATTGTCACGCAGACTTAACGTCAATTGACCGAATGTCTCAGCGTATCAGACTGGACTTATCGACGCTGACAGCTTTGTTTAATCCTTGTGCTGGACCTCGACGGCGGCGGCTCTCTCTGTCTCTCTGTTCGGGTCGCGAAACACATCTCTTCTCATGTAACTCCGTCAATCGCCACGATGATCCGTACGATCCCTATTCGAAGTGCATACAATGACTCAAGTCTGCATGCAACGAGCCGGGACCGCATATGTCCCCACTCATTTCCCCACTCGCGCATCGTACATGCAGGACAACCCCCTTCTGTCTCCTATCTCACGGCACTCCTCTTCTCAGGGTCCCGCCTGCGCTCCAGACCATCAACACTCGTCTGGCCCACACTCAGAGGCAACAATCCAAGACGAATGCTCATGCCGCCTTCCGCCAGGCGCGACCTACTGCCCTGCGTCCAGGGCCTTCAAGTCCGCCTCGTGAAGCATCTACGCTCGTCTGTCGACCGCCTAGAAGCTATCTCCTGCCGCGACGCATAAGGATGTTCCCTTGCTGCGACGGCGTCATTGGACGGGCCGTTGTCTTCTGGCGGACCCCTTGCGCGTCGTCTCTTGCTGGCGTGGCCCCCGTCCGCGCAAAATCTAGATCAACATCATTCTACAGCTTCATTCAGGGCCCGGGACTTCGCTATATGCGTGTACCCTCAAGATTTGTTGGTCTCCTTACTGGTCCTCGTCGCAAAATCTACAAAGTTTGTGCGCTGGCAGTTGTATACTATGCAGGATCCTGAACATCTATGGTGGCGCTGCTGCCCGATGGAGTTCTCAACCTCTGATTCTCTGCATTACTTCGAGCTCGGCACGGCTGTCTCTTAGCGCCTGTGGAGACGTCTATAGAGTCTCAGACGCGCATATATTGGCATCCTCCCACCTGGTCTCTCACCACACCCGGTCGACTGCTCATAGGATGAATGTTCTGCGCTGGGGGACGCTGGGACCTGGACGACTGTCTCTACTCTCTGACTAACGGGAGGTACTGGAAGCCTCTCTTGCCTACGGGATACATTCCTGCTCCCGCTCCCGCGAAAAATGCTCCTACGAACTGTCTGGCGCCAAAATGACGCTCGTGTTGATCTCTGGCCGCAAGAAAGCCTCAGTTGCCGTCTTTGGATTCATTCACACGTATTCATGGAATAGATCGGTGCCATCCGATCCAGTCTCGACGAACTTCTGTACGTTTTATCGCTCACTTTTGAGGCCAAGAGGAACTCAAGCATCGGAGTCATATGCGCGTCTTCTTTACTCGACAGTCCTATGTTGCTTGCACGTGATGCTTACTTGTACGGACGCGCCTCATACCGCCCCGCGTTGGAGCCGCATCCAAGTCATGGCGAACGCTCGACCTCTCGCAGCAAAGGCTAGCTGTCTGCTCGCTGGGGGAGGCTCCGTAGGTGTTGGCAGATCGAGATGCGGGGAAGGGCGGCATTAGCCTTATCATTTCCCAGAGTATCGCACGCATGTTTCCAATTCTTTTAGGCTTTTTGTTCTCCCATTGTGATAGTACGGATAGTACGAGGCGGACATTCGATCTGACAGTGAGACAGCTATTCAACACTTCTCACTGTTCTCTTCTTCAGTCCTATCTGCATCCCTCAGCTCAATAACAACGGCCCATCCGCGAAGGACTCCATCGCCCCGCCTATCCATCCGTCCACTTCGATGGTGTCACATTGCAAAATATCTCCAATCATCCTCTGTCTCTGGTCATTCGTTTGCATTGTGTTTGCCAGATATCGGGCGAGTATGGAATAGCTGCGAAGACCGTCAGCCGGATAACGTATATATGAGTATTCAGTCGCTTCAGCGCACCAGCTCACATGAACTCTTTCCCCGCGCATCTTCTCAATTTTCCATCTTCAGAATCCCTCGTGCCCTCAGACTTCTGAATGGCAAGTCTGCGCTGGTGAAGTGATGCGCGATCTCTTTCCATCCGGTCAACACCACGGACAAATCTTCTGCACAGGCTGATGCTGATGCGTAAATGAAGTTATCAAGTAGGTTGCAGCAGTTGTGTACCCAGGCTGTTGAGGATACTGGTCCCATGACTATGATGCGGCATATAGGGTGGGGTGAGAGTACTGTGTCGGGAAATTCGCAAAGGAAGATTGTGAAACCGGAGGGCGGTTCAATGAGACATAGTGTTATGACACTATGTAAAAATTCCGGCGCCGTTAACAGTCGTCTATATCGAGACACGTCTGCGTCCGCGATCTGCTCCAAGGTGTCAGGCGACGATGCATATCATTACTTCTAAGCCTGTCAGATGCTGACGCACCTCCACTTGCTGCAAAGCCAGGGACCTTGGGGCCGATTCGTTCCCCCAGCAATCCTCTACTTCTCTACGCCATGAAATGCGAAGAAGTTCGAGTGTCCGTAGATTGGGGAAGATGAAAACAAATCGAGCAAAATCCGTAAAGTTCCAGAACAGACAACCGACTAGGCTGAGTTTCGTAACGTTATGGAATTGTGCGGCAGCAGCCAGAACATGTGGACGTAGGGCAGGAATGTGATAATTAGATTCTTCCGATGGGATTCCAGCGACGATGACCTCCTGGACTCTAGGAAGTCTTCCTACAAATCTGTACAGGAAAGGTGTCATGAGACTGGCATTTACCCATATTCTCCTCATGAGTAGGTATCTGGGAGATTGGCGTGACACGCCGCGTTGGAATTTCGTGAGATCGGAACGCCTTTCGATGTGCGTGATCTTATCTTCAATAGACAGGGTCAGCTGTATAGCTATACAGCTCAGGATCTTGCACGATAGACTGAGCGATTGGAGCGAGTTGAGTCCGGTAAGATGGTCAATCACTTGATACCAAATCTCCAGGGGAAGACCGCCTGGTCTGGGCATGTTCGTGATCGAGTAACGCATGCGCCTGTTGTAGATAAATACTTTGGGAACGTCAAGATCGATGATCGCGTGTACGGCTCACTGACTCAGGCAAGTACCAGGGTAGGAGCACGACTCTGACATCTCTTGGTTGAGGCAATTCCCACTGTCCGGAAGCGTTATCTGCCAGCAGGTATCTCAATATTTTCATCACCGTTGAAATCGGACATTCGAATGACCTACCTAGATCATTAGTGGTAGCAGGTAGAGTTGTTTCTTGATCGATGGCTTCAATTGAAGGCTCTCCAGACATATCTGATATCAAGGAGGCTATTTCGTGTCCTGCGGCAACCTCCATTATGAGAGCGGCACAAAATGCGCGTGAGAAAATCCTGAAATGCGACCCACAGAATGTGAAAAGATGTAGTGCGTAGAGGGGATGCGAAGGTCTTGTCAATTGTTGAGGGGGCTGAAATAGGGGGCCTTTCAACGCAGGCAGTGCATATGCTGGAGCATGTCTGACTCTTACCTTGGAACAGTATGGTTTTACATGGACATTTGCTCTCGAGACTGCTCAGACTAGGTTCCACAGAAAGCCGGACATCTCCAGTGTCATTCGCACAGCTACAACGAAGTGCGAAAGGTCGGTCTAGTGGCCAAACCTGTCGTAGTAGGCGCACCTTCCATCGGAAGCTGTCTCATGGATGATGTATTATTTCCGCTGTATAGCCTCCTCTACAGCGAAAGTCACTTGCCAACCTCAATATGGCAAGACGCACCCGAAATAGTGTTATCGGTCTACTGCCTCTGTTCGATTTCGCTGTTCTTCCGAGGAGGACTATCCTTGTGCATGCGCATATTAGGTTGTAGCACAGAATTTGCGCGCGACATACACGGACGCCTTCACAACCCATCCAAGACGTGTCTGCGAAACGTGTATAATGCTGCGCTCAGCGATATCAGTCCCAGCCGGATGGTCATTGGATAACGCGAGGGTTGCTAGCAACATACCAAAGGCGATACAGCAGTACGGTGTACACGAATAGGACGTACAATAGTTTTCTCGGCCACCAGTTCATCCCTTTCCAGATGTTACTGGGAACGGAGTGACACAGCCAAATTCAGTGAGATGACGTCACCATATACATTTCCCTCGTTGTAGTCGCGTGAAACCGAGAGAATAGTTATACGCCAATCTCGCCCGATTTCGAATGTCCTTGGGCCAGTTGATTGATGAATCTATAACGAGTTACAGAAGAGGACAATAACTCGTAGGCAAAGGCGAATATTTCATCCCAACAGGGGAAATGTGCGCTACAGATGAAAGTTAGGAAGTAACCACACGAATTTGGGATGACTTTACCATTGGCGATATGTCCTAATGTAGTCTAAAATGTACGTTTCTTCGTTGCCAGGTCTGCCCGGTCAAAGTTATAATAAGTCCATTAATGCATTCAGGATCTGACTCTTGGAGCGTTACGAGAGCGCTGACATACTTCAAGCAGACATAGAGGAATAGGATCGCGTAATGCCTCAGTAAAAGTTGATTCAGATAGTTTCGATTCACTATCGGAGGGCGCCGAGGGCGCGGGCGAGTGACAGGCTGGGAGCGAGATTACGACAAGTGTACAAATTGTCCTTGCAATTCCTAGCTGACAGGACCTTGTCTACTGCATTAGAATTGCTCAGCAATCCTTACTCTACATACCGTTTCCCGAACTTGGGTTCTAGGAAGAATGGCTTCCGAGTAGCTCGCCCAACGGACCTGATGCCGCTGTTCGGTGATTGGAATATAGAAAGTAGATTACGAACGCATTGCAACATATGTCTATCTAAATGGAGATATGCCCGCGTGTCTTGTGTCTATATGCATATCTGCTTACTCCAATAGACGCTCCCGTGGCGTCCTCTCGAGCGTGAGCGATCCGGGATGGAGGCCTATTTCTTGCCATCCGCTGGAGTCAGTCCAATGAACTCGCGTACAGCCTCCCTCTTTGCATTCGTGTCGCCTTTGATTGGCTGGCCGTACGACTTCAGTAGCTGCTCGTAGCGCTCCTCTGCACAAGCAGGATCAGCATCAAACTCCCACTTCCCGGAGACAGAACGTAGCGTACTCGTCAGATGCTCAAACTCGCCCTTGGTGACAGGGAAGTTTTGCGGGGGCTTTCCATTCGCCATCGGTAGCGCCTTGATTGGCATTTTGTTCACAGTGACGGTCGCATTCATCAGACGGGCGTACAACCGTGCTTGACTGTTGAATGAAGACAGCAACGTCGATACAGCGAAGTCGATGCACCACCAACACCAATGACGTGTCCGTTAGTAGGACATCGCGCACACAGGATTCAGAAGACGCACTCGAGCTTGATTGTTTCGACAATTCCGTCAACCTTCGCACTCAGCTCCTGTACAGCGCCTGCGAGCATCCTGATATCAACCTCTGGCCCCACCTCCTCCAGACCGTCCAGCTTCTCTCGGGTTTCTTCCTTCACCTCGGGACTCACGGGCCTCTCTGCTTTCCCCTTGCCGGTCGTCGACACATTCAGTCGCGCAAGCTGTCCCCGGACCGTGTCCAACTCCTCGGCGAGCCGCTCCTGTGAACGCTCGATAACCTCCAAGCGCGCTTGCAGCGCGCCATCTGCGTCCGCAGCAGGCGCGTCAGAGCGGTCGCCTACCGCAGTCGGGACTTCGACGTTCGCGAGGGCCTTGGATGCGGCGGCAATCTGTTCCGCGATAGCCCCAAAGCTCGCGGAGAGGCGATTAGCCCAGAGTGCACTAGCTGGATTTGACGGTTCAGCTGTGCCTACAGTCGCGTCCGGCATGGGTCTGGCGGGCACTGCGCCGACAGGCCCGACTGAGCCCATCGGATTGAGTGCGGCGGCGAGGAGATGCTGCTGGAAGATCTGCTGCTGCATGAGCGCAAAAGACGCAGTGGCATCTCGGATGGCGGGAGGAGTCAGTAGCGCTACGGGCGCAGGGGAAAATAGGGGACCATTCGGGTCGAACGAGGCACTGAACGGGGATGCGGCCGTGTCAGGCGTCATAGGCGTTTGCGTTTGCGTTTGCGCTGGCATCTCGAGTGGAGGCGACGACGAATATGACGGCTGCTCCGGTGCGAGAGTAGGGGAGGAGTTTACAAGGGTCGATGCAGAGGATCTGGAGTCGCCGGGCGTTGATGGGACGGTGGACATTCTTATGCTATTTGCCCACCGCGTGCTGCGGAGATCGTTGCGCGCGTTTCAGCACGGATGCGGACGATGATGCTCGACCGTGGGGCCCGCTGCCAAAGAGTCGTATCCGGGTTATATGAGCGCAAGCCCAGACGAGCGTGGGCTCTGCGACGTGGACGAATACTGGGAGTGCTACAACAGGCACAACGCGGCCCGTGCTCGGCATTATATGTGCGCACCCATCTGCCCAGTCAACGTGGAGTCTCTGCCAACTACTCCTTGCGGTGCATAAGATACAGCCCCGGCATGTCGGGTGAGGTTTCGCAGCGGTCGTGCAGGTGGGAAGAATCTCATAGTGGGCTGCCGGAGCCGGTGGGAGAATGTGCACTGCCACAGCCTGAAACGCTCTTGCAGTGAATACGTTTGGGATCGTGTTGTCAGGGGAAGGAGGAGAGGCGTAAAATTTGGCTGGAATGGAATGAGCTAGACTGGACTGGATGCGTCGCAGATATCTTGCTGTGAGTTTCGGAGGGCCGTCGTGTCGGAGAAGACATGATGGTGGCGTCAATAAGTGTCGTAGTGGATGCTCGGTGTGATTTACTATTAATCTCTACTTTATGTCAGCCCCGATGAATGTCTTCTGTCTCCTTTGTCCTCCACATAGGTGATGCTAAATAAATGATGTTGACAGTGGTTCTTCGTAGACTTGAGTGGTCAGTCGCTCCAGCGCTTAGATCTACAAATTATGAGTCCGCTTTCGACTTGACAGAGGATGCTGCATGTCACGCATACGTAAATGATTCCAGTCGGATGCCTGGCGCGTTGACGCCGATGTCCAGGGAGGCCAGCCAAGGGTAATGCGATGCTCGACAATGGTCGTGGCGAGGGATTGATCGATAGGAAACAGATGAGCACGCAATGCGCTGAAGCGCTAAATGCTATCCCTCCCTTACGTCGCTTCCACGACTTCTCAACATCCGGTCACCCCTGAGACCTGAATGTCGAGAACACGACATATATTTATCATAAGACCGCAGCGGATGCAAGTGCAAATCAACCTTGTCGAGCGATCTGCAGCCCATCTGTATCAAGATCCGGAGACACATTCCTCGATCGCGATGAATAGCACTATCGGGAGCGAGGTCACTGCGGTGGCGATCACGATTCGAGGTGTGCTCGTTAAATTTGTCGCAGAGCTCTGAGCCCGTCTGGAGATCGATGGATAAACCTAAGATAAGCTTCCCGTGGAATGCCAGTCAGGGGTTTCCCATTGAAGGGCAATTTCTCATTGGTCTGCGACCGTTCTCACATCCGTACCTCATCGACAGCCGCGGCCGTTCTCGTGCCAAAGCTCTGGCTGAACATATTCCGAAAATATGCCCATCCCTCACAGACGCCTGGCAGGCCTGTGAAAGATCGCCCAACTGGCGATAGCGGAGGGCTAGGAGCACACGCGCAGCCGGCACCTTCGTGGCAGCCTTCCTCGTACTGCATGTGCTACGTCAAATCCTTCACATTGCCTGCATGGCCCCTGCCAACTGCTACCCGCTCCGCTCACCGATTGCCATCATACTCAGAAGAATCCCGTGGTATGCAAGTGTCACATGAGAATGCAGGCCATTATCACCTCGTGCTCGACAATTCGGCAACGCAGGGACGGACGAACGTGCTAACAAGCGCGGACGGGGGTAGCGCGGTCTGCATTCATGTCAGTCATTGCCTTTCAGATCTGTCTATCACGGGCATATGACGCTCCACTTATACACATTCTCTAGAGCTCCCGAAGTCCGTGTTGCGGTCATGCACTGTCGCTAAGCTCTTATAAGTGTCCATTGACTGCGCGGACGTCCTTCGCGGTGCTTCCCTCCTTTCCCAAACGCAGCCGCACAGCAACCCTCAGAGAATGGGTCGTTCAATCATTCTCGCCTCGGTTGTTCTTGCGGCTCTCAGCGCTGTCCGAGCCGTCCCCGCACCAACTCTGAATGCAAGACAGTCTATCACGGCTCTCTCGCAATCTCAAATCTCATCGTTCACGCCATTCACATTCTTTGCTAGTGCGGCATATTGTCCGCCGTCCACGACAATCGCGTGGGACTGCGGTGCAAATTGCGAGGCGAATCCTACGTTTTCGCCCATTGCGTCGGGAGGCGATGGCGATGAGACACCATTCTGTAAGTAACGCATGACATGCTGCGAGCAGTGGAGAGACCAATGAGCACCTTCTCTCAGGGTTTGTTGGGTTCGACCCAACCTTGGAAACTGTCATCGTTGCGCATGAGGGCACTAATACCAGCGAGATGTGAGTAAGGAAACTTGACGGTTAACATGGACTGACCAAAAAACGATAGATTATCTCTTCTCACCGATGCAGATATCATTCAGGAGGAGCTCGACTCCTCATTGTTCCCCGGTATCAGTTCCTCGGTGAAAGTACACAGCGGATTTGCCGGTACACAGTCGAGGTGTGCGCCACACTTCACTATATGTCACAAGTGATCTGACGGCGGGCGGAAAATAGCACAGCACAAGACGTGTTATCTGCTGTTGAGACAGGTATATCTGAATTCGGGGCAACAGAGGTGACGGTGGTCGGGCATTCGCTCGGTACGTTCTTTCTCGTGATATTCTTACTCACAGTCGCTCACGCGCCATCCCGGGCGCTCCAGGCGCGGCGATCTCGCTGCTGGACTTCGTGTTTTTGCCCCTGCATCTACCTTCGGACATCACCGTGCGCTTCGTTGGCTATGGGCTCCCGAGGGTGAGTCTATTTGAGTCTTGTGAAAGGAAATTCTGACTCATCAGCCGTTCAGGTCGGAAACCAGGACTTCGCGAACTTTGTCGATGACACTGGCCGATCAGTAACGCACATAAACAACGAGGAGGATCCGATCCCCATTCTTCCGGGGATGTTCCTTGGATATCACCACCCCTCTGGCGAGGTGCACATTGAGGACTCTGGCGAGTGGGCAAACTGCCCAGGTAAGTAGGAAGACATACTTGGTCATGACACACGACAGCATGTCAACGTAATTTGAACATACATAGGTCAAGATAACCCGAGTACTCAGTGCATCGTAGGCGACGTGCCGACACTTTTCGACGGCGACGAGTCGGACCATGATGGGCCTTATGACGGCGTGGAAATGGGGTGTTGAGCGAAAGGTACTGATGTCCATGTTTACACTAAAAGGACACGCGCTAAACGCAATGGGCTTTCTGATCGTCTACTCATGACCCTTGTCGCGTACTGTGTCTTGATATAGCAGATAGTGCAGGAGACACAGGATACTTGTGCGGTATAAGGAACGATTCTGTATGACTGCAAACGAATGGATGTTGAATCACGAGGATAACAACGATCAGGCACGGTTTGAAGTGATGCGTCTGCATAGGATGTGACGAGCGCGCCTAAAGAAAGATCGCCGCAGAAAGCGAGCGTCATATTTCCGTGCTGTGCGGACACTGAAGAGGCCCGGCCTATTCAGACGTGTCAAACCGAACGGCATGTACAGGATCTCAAGCTACTGTGTGAGTGGCTTTCTGCTTTCTGCTGATCCTCACCCATTTTTTCCCACAGGCCAAAAAGTTCGTTTTACTCGAATCCAAGAGCTGGTTGATTCTCATTACACGACGTAAATGTCTATATGCTTTGCACAAGATTCGTACTTATAGCCATGTCTTTCAATTAAGGTGGATTGATAACCTCCCTGATTTGTGTAAAGTGGTTATCCTTGTAGAATGACTTCATAATCGTGAGGGGACATGGTGGTTTTACTCTGAACCCAGCGAACATTGGTGGTCCTGCATCGAGAAAGGTAAACGATCGCTCAGTTCCTCGATCTGGGGTGAGATGGACACAAATTTGGCCAAAGGTGGAGGGCGCTGTATGAACAAAAACGTCGTCCAGCAGTTCGAGTAGCGTACGGACCCATTCGCAACCCCGGAAATACCATTTGATGGAGACTAATGCCGAGGAGCTCGTATTTTCGGAAACGAGACTATCATCTCGTGACGCTTCGTTGCTGGCATCGGTCTGGGAGACATGTAGCGTGCATCGTGCTCCGCCGGTTACATCAGTCTCCATGATGGTCAGGTATGTCATATAGCGGAACAGCCTCTGCGATACCAGCAGAAACTTGTACTTGGACAAGTCATCTGGCTCAATGATCTGGAAAAATGGAATATGGGTCAATAAATCGAGGCCGAGAGTAGTGCGGAGTCACATACATCGACCGAACGCAGGCACAGATGTTTTGCAAAGGGTTGATCAACAACGTTGCACATAGTCGCCCTTTTCAATGAGATATCCTCGCAACTCAGGTATTTGAGGTTCTTGAAGGCGCTGATAAACCGACCGAAGTCTGCGGTGCTCCAGAAAACAACTCCGGAGAAGTTGACCTCGGTGACACTTTGGAAGGCTGACACGGCCATTAGCAGCGGGAGGCGGAGGGGTGGGAGAACTGGGCCAAATGAATCCCCGTCCCCCTGTATGTGAATGTTCTGTATTTTGTACAACTTCCCGGAAAACTCATAAAAGAGTTTTGTCATCGATACAGCAGGAATGCGAAGACTATGAAGCAAGTGTCCAGCCAATGGAGTATGCACCAATTGGTTATGTAATTCGCGCAGGTCGGGCGAAGCACAATCCCGCCAGAGTAGTTGGTTGGCCTCTCTGGAAATTTGAATAATTCGCGAGGCAAGAACCTTGCAGGTCAGGCCGAAGGCTTCCCATGTCTTGATATCATCGATGTTGTCGATGACGTGGTGCCAGATATCTAGGGGCAGACCGCCCGGGCATAACGTTATATTCGATCTGTCAACGCCACTACCGATGGTCCGTCACAGGTCAGAATCTGGTGACACCGCATGATACGAATATGTACGCACACAGGAAGATACATCAAGATGTCCCTTGACTCGGCATCGATGCATGAACTAATCTCGCCATCGAGTTCGGTGCTGTAGACCGACAGAACTGGAGCTTGTGGTGGAGAGCCCAATACAACCTCCCCTGATGCCATGATCTTTGGCTCGTCGAGGTATTCTGCGGCAAAAAGCCGAGGCTCGTCGTGTGAATGTCGTGGAGATGCGTTTAGGAAGAGCGAAGACTCGACTTTGCTGTCCTGAACGCTCGTCGAAATGTTATGTTCTTGGAGAAAACCCTCCGCTGTTTCTAAAGCGACAGCCATAGTCAAAGAATGTCGGAGGCTAGGACAGAAGAGAAGATAATGCCGCAGGTGAACTCAGCATAGCCGATATCACAGCCTCAGTCGCATCGCAGGCGTGGGGATCATGCTCGCACTCAGGGCCAAAGCGCTGATGCGTGTGCACGAGTCCTGGACAAGTGGAGCACTCAGGCTCAAAGTTCATTTCGACGAGCCTCGGAACAGCCATCTGTACATTGTGTAGGCTCCAGATTGCTCCCGGATACTTCGTCGTTCCTCGAGCGCTCACTGGTTCAAGACCATCTCTGACGAACGCTGCCTGTTGTGCAATCCTCAATCTGCCTCATTGATGTGTGAACAACTGTCGCATCGAAGTCCGGCCTGAGGCCTCAGTATCTCGGTCAATGCGAAACTCGGAACACTAGCTCATACAGTCAACCTAGCTGTCAAAACACGGGCCAGTACCGAAATGGCAGCCATTCACGCCCAAACGGTATTCACATCTGGAGCTTGTCAATTTGCTCCGAAACTGACTACTATGATCGAGCCAACTACGCTAGTTACGCCATCTCAGCACATCGTACAGGTAACATCATCACGACGTGGAGAGAGAAAGAATGACATCCGAATGCTGCAGAGTACAAACACTAACATTTGCAAGCTACACGATTAGAAAGAGAGAACGGTGAAAGATGAAGTGAGGGTAAATAACAATAACACAACCACGAGCAGCAAGAGAGGTGAGAAAGAATAAGCAGAGTGTCAACTACTAATAAACATACCGAGAAAGACGAGCAGCGAAGTCCAACATCAGTCATCGCCCGCGATTACCTATAGCGCCCCTACCTCTGCCTCTCGATGACCCAGACCAATGCCGCTCGCGGTCCCAGTCTGACCGATCGCGCTCGCTCATGGGCCCACGGGGCGCAGGCCTGAAGTCACGCTGGGAGCTTGGCGGATAGGGCCGCGAGCCCCATGATGGTCGAAGCGCGCGCGGACCGCTGGGCAAAGGGCGGGTCGGAGGCACGGTGTTCTGCAGGTGCGCACGGAACGGCGCTGGGTGTAGAGGGCGGCGAGGAGGTACTGAGGGTTGTTCGGAAGGAGGGGTGCGATCAGGGTAGAATGAGCGGGGACGAGTGGGCGGCGAGTGCGAGCGAGGAGCAAGAGGGGGCAGTTTCTGGGGAGGCGGGCTCAAGATCTCGCCTTCCTCTGGGCGGAAGCTCGGCGAAGTATACGCCGTGGCTTCCTGATAGCCAGCCTTATCCGGTGAGGGGTATAGTTCGATGGAGTCAGTGGTGGGCATGCTGCTGGGCGAAAAGTGATGCTCAACGAGTTCGATTTTGGCTTGCAACGATTGTGGTTCTGATATGCACTCATCAGCTTGAGGACATTGTGGAGGAGACGAAGGTGAAGGCGACGGCGTTCGTGGTGAAGCAGGTTGCTGAGGGTCATTCTCGATGTCACTGGTCGTAGAATCGGGCCTAGGTCCCTGCGGGGGTGTTTGCTGTTTCCAATACGCAGCAGGTACTTCCTCGGAGACAAGACGAGCTTCCATCTGGACTACTGGAGCCACAGCATCACTCTGAGGAGGCTCGACTGTATCCGTGCTGGAGACATGTATCGCATCAGGGCCAGTGGTAGACTCCACAACCGGAACAGGGACGGGGGGGATCGTCGGTGACGTAGCCTCATTAGACTTAGTGGACTCTTCTCGCTGCTTCTTCTTCCGCATGGCGAAGTCCTTAAAAGATAACTTGACTTTCGGAGGAGGAGGCGGTGGGCGAGGAGGACTTGGCTCTCGTGGAGGGGTCAGCTCGCGAAGAGGGCTTGGCTCTCGCAGAGAAGTCGGCTCACGAGGTGGGGTTGGCTCGCGCGGAGGCGTCGATTGCCGTAGAGGAGTTGCTTCCTTGACTGGTGTAGGCTCACGTTGTGGAGAGGCCGGACTGCGAGTATCTGCGTCAAGCACAGGACTGCTCTGCAGAACGGGGGACTCCATACGCGCGTCGACCTCCCGATGGTCCTCTCCATGGCCGTCGGTCAGATCAGGCGGATCGGGGCGAGTAACTGTTACATCGTCATCTACAGCCATGGGCGCAGGTTGATCTGCCTGCTCAGGCTCCACAATCTTCGGAAGTCTAGAAGTAACGGCTACCGGCGAGATCGGTGAGGCTGGCCGATCCAGCAAGTTACCTCTCCGTGACGAGCTGAGCGGCGCGCAGGTAGTGAGCTTGGGGCTGGGCGAGTCCTTTGCAGGATGCATGGACAGTTCCAGCTTCCGGCCAACGAGCCAGCCTTCGCTGGAGCTCGTCCGCAGGCGCGGCGAAGATGTATCAGAGGAGCTAGGGGCAGGCGAGAAGTAGTGTGAGGGATTGGTGACGATTGGGGAGAGGAGCGAGAGGTTGGAGAAGGGTATGGACGGTGAGACAGGGGCATCGGAAGATGAAAGGGACTGTGGCGGAGAACACGAGTTCAATATGGAGAGCGAAGGAATAGTGCGCAGAGGCGGGACGGGAGGCGGAGGCATCTCCCTTGCATCTAAACCAGAGTCAGTCTTCGTTGCCATCACATAGATGGTAGCGAACGCACCGAAAGGTGGGGGCTCGTCCACATCCATGCGCTCTGCCTCTCCCTCCGCACTGCCCCCGCCCCGACTGTCCTGGAGATCTGGCGGCTTCTGGAGTGGTGCAGACTCCGTCTCGCCTCTATACGCATCACGAAGGGCTTCAAAGCTCTTGTGAATCCACCGCTTGCGCATCTTCGGGGGTAGCTTCTCCTCGCCTGACGAGCCTGGCGACGAGGACACACGAGAACCTTCGATCGTGACGCGTCTGCGCGACCCTGCCCTGCGCGAACGATCTGACGTCCTATATGAGTTCTGGGGTGTGCTTAAGGGTATATGAGAACGTACCTCGAGTGTCACTAGAATCGTCACTGTCGTTGTGCGCCTCTGTCTCCTTCGCTGTGGCCTTTGCCTTCCCCTTCTTGTCCCTACCACCGCTGGATCGGTGGGCATCGAACGACTTCGGAGTATCAGAGTCACATACAACCCTCCTCGCAAACTCTGGCCGCCTCTCGCCTGGACGCGGTTTGCTGGACCCCGTTTGTGGTTCCGGTTCAACGATCCAAACAGACTTGCTGGAGGAGGGCACCATTTCCACACCATTCATCCCTCCCGACATGGGTACCCGCTCGCGTGTTCGAAAGCCACGCTCGACGTTGATCAAGGGGCCAAGATCGACGCTCTTGCGTGCCCGGGAATGTGTCGAGCTCGATTTCCGGTGACCCTGTTGGGGGCGCTGATGCTCGTCCTCGTCCTTCTCGTTACTCGACGTAGATGGCGGGGAGGGGGCGGGCGTCGGTGGCGTCTCGCGCTCGACGAAATGTGCCATGCGGGTGAGCGCGCAGTCGCGCGCAGCAGCGCCACAAGCACAGGTTGTGAATGTGGATGCGAGCGCGTGGAGCATGGACGACATCTGGTGTCGGATGAATCGTAGTTGGTGGGGCCTAGGAAGGAAGGATCAGGGGAGGATGAAGATGCAATGACGGTGGGACATACGGGAACACGTGCGGACTCTCGATGAGAGCAGGTAGGTGGTGAACAACGCTCCCATCGTCCCATTCCCAACCAAGCACCACCTCCTCGTGTGCCTTCAAGTCCCTCAGGGCGAATATGCCAAACGTGATCGTATCCTCTTCGTCCGGTTCCAGCGACGAATGCGTTCGTGCCTTTGGTTTCTTGTCTCGAGAGCACAGTACCGGTCGCAGCACTGCATTCGGCCGGCAGCCACTTCGGACAAAACGCCCCTGGTCCCCCACAATCCGGGCGTCCAGAGCAACATCAAGCGGCGGTCCGAACAGATGCACAAAGGGCTTTGGCATGCCCAAGTGAGCATAGGCATTGAGGGGATCGGACAGGTAAGCAGTCGATGGGATGATCGTGGACTTGTAGGGCGTGATGAACTGTGAGGAAAGAATTGGGTGCGTGGCGTGCACAGCATAAGAAGGGGGACGAACAGAGGGATTCGTATGTGAAAAAATGGCGGGATTTGCGTGTACCGACTTGGGTAAGGGATGAAGGCTTATCGACGACGGCGATGGCATCGACTCGGGCGTGAGCATGGCTGGGGATACTGGATCCGCAGAAGGAGATGGAGAGAGTGCAGTAACACCCCGCCAGTACGTCGCTACCCGCCGCAGCCTGTCGCGCGTCTCTGGATGAGGGACGACATCGTTCGTGATCGGCACATAGCTGAGCGTCCAGGGCTCGTCGATGTCGACATGCTCATCCTCTGGCGCTTGGTGCACGTTGATAGATGTGCGCCGTTTCCGCTTGGCAGCTCCACCTCCCGCCCCCCCGCCTTCGAGTGCCGTGGCGCTCACCCGACGTACCCGCCGGTTCTTGTCGTCCTGCGTCGTCGCAGCGCGCTGGCGTGCCTTCTGTATGCGTACAGCACGCTCTCTGTCGACTGGACGTGGGTCGCACACCCAGCATTGCCACTCCTCCGGCACCTCTGTCTCGACGATACTAAAGCAAGCGGCATGGCACCAGCGCGAGCACGAGTCGCAGCCGATAGAGAAGCCGTCGTCGTAAGTGAACCCGCAGATGCAGTTGATAGAGTCAGATCCAGAGTTGGGCGAGTCAGATGTCTCTGCCTGCTGCCCAGAGGAAGATGTGCTGATGGGAGGAGGGAGAAACGATATCGACGACGACGACTGCTTGCGCTTCAGAGGGATCGTCGAGCGCGGGTCGAAGGAATTGAGGCCGAGCAAACCGAGCGCAGCCTCGGTTGCATCATTGCGCATGGCCTGATGCTTCGTCGGCGAGGCTTGGATGTCGTCGTGAACGATGAGAGGAATAGGGTGGTGGATGTTGAAGACGATGAGCAATTATCATGGAGATTTTGCGTCTGTGAACTTACTAAGCCTCTGGAAAAAGCTATGTTATTTGCTAAATATTATGTAATCGGACTATTTCGCTTGCTTAGCAATCACTGCACGAAAGAAATATCGTCACTCTTTCGCTCAGATGCATAAGCAGGGCGTAACGGACATTGCGGATGAGTGCCGGTGAAAGGAAAGTGAGCACAACATGAAGCTCGCTTTTTCAGCTTACACTTAAAGGAAGGCAATCTCAAGAGGCTTGCGGACAATTTGCAGCAGTTGAGAACATTGTGATCGACACCGAGTCTGTTAGGACATGACACCCTCTCATTGTTCGAAAACTCACCATCACCATGTTGATATTTGGCTCTTGATAACGGGTTCGTGACTCCATGATGCATGTCAGCAACAAGTGGTAGATTTCATGCCTAGATCTGTAGCCCGGTGTCCCATTGTACTTGTCGTCTGCTCACTCCGAGATTACTTGGAGACGACTGAAACCGCAGCATTCGAATCGAAAACATAGTGGGAATACTGCGCAATTTCTGCACCGAGAAATTGTAGTGTCCGCCGAGTCTGCATGGGGAGCGTAGTGTCAGACTGTGGCAGTAATGAGCAAGTTCCATGTTGAAGCGTCGGAGAAACTACGAAGCTCCAGAGAATGAATACAAGCTTCAGAAGCTGTTGGGAAAGGATGTATAAACCCCAGAGATAACGGACTCACGACGACACTATGACGGAGTTCAGGCCTACAGAGTCGACGACTTGGGTCGTAATAGCGATATCCTGACATAGCGAGATCAGTGGAGTTACTTATAGTAACACAAGCCTTTCGTGGAGTAATTTCGATCTGCTCTCTGTTCAGCGTGAGACATTGGGAGAAGAGCCTTGGTGAAAGCAGTTGACTTCATGTGGTCTGGAGCCGTCGGGCGCGTCGGAGGCTCATGAAATGACGTTCTAAACCGAGCGATTACTCTGCCGAAAGCCACCTCCGGCGTCTATCAGTGTATTCGTACTCCGCGGCACTGTGGCTCAATCTGAGATCAAATTTAGGGGCTCAGAACTGGGACCGTCTTCATCGCACGGCCACCGGGTACCGAGGGTTCAGACAGTTTGACTTAACTAGCTGGATAGCACACAACTCGGAAACCTGCTTCTAGTTATCTGCATGAAATATCGTTGCAGTTACTCATGTGGCACTGTCCACCTCGCCTATATCTGGCAGAACCTTATAAGACGGGCCGACGGCTACCACACTGAAAGAAATCCTGCACTGGCTCGACGAAATGCCATCAAAGTGACTTGGGTGCTGTTGTTTCTTCGTCTACACATTCTGGTGTCTGAGATTTCCCATGTGTTTGGATATACGTCTTAGACTTGGGTGCCATGGATTGACATCCGAATGGAGCTTCTGGTGGGTTGGTATCGGCTGCAGACAAGTTTTCAAGCGTCTGATGACTTCTTAAGGCGTGTGAGGCTGTGCTTCCTCGTGCACCGAGCATGTTCGTCACCTGATTGTGTATGTTGTCCATCGATATCCTCGCTTTGCAGTGCTGCGAGTGGTCTGTCGCGCTCGCGCTCCTTTCCTCAGTGTCTGAGACATGACCTCCAAAGCTTTTCACGCATATGCCGTCTACGCCGACCAGCTGTATTCTCTCGGACATGGTATGCCTCTGTGGCTTCCAGAGCCGACGCAGCAGGAAGGCGAGCTACCGGAGCCTGAAGTGCAAATTGGAGACGTCGGATATCTGCACAAGGGCGGCTTTTTCCGTCTGTTTAACATTAGCCGTCCTCTAGGCGATCCTCTGAACCGCCGGGGATGCCCCGGAGGTCCCAGCTACCAGTCATTCCAGCTCAACACGACCGCAACGTATGATTTGCCTAATGCGATTCCTCCCGGTTCACTCTACAGTCGGAGCATGAAAGAGATCAGTGTGGGCGCAGGTGCTGCAGTGTTCGTAGCCCGACATATAACAGGGATATGGAGCGGGCGTACTGACACCCTTTGATGTACTTTACTAGACCCGCGGCCGGCGGAGCGTTCCAGTACCAGTACTCCGGCGGCCAAGGTGCCATCATCGTTCTACAGGACTCAGCTAAGAGCAAGGAGTTACACGAGAGCCGGAGACTAGTAAACCACATACGTCAGAACTTCGAGCACTGGTATCAATTTGTTACCGAAGAATTGGACAGGGATCTGCAGCGCGAAGAACTGATCGTGGTGCGCGGCTGGGTGAAGACTACGCATTGGGCGGTCGCTGCTTTCGCAGAAGGAGGTCACTCTGGGTCACTCACATTCAACACCAACTTCGCTATTCCTGCTAGTGTATCCCTGAACATCAATGTGTCTGCAAATGTTGCTGTCTGCAAGCAACATCGCATAAGCACCAACCATCGAGAACAGTCCACACAGACTCTACCAATGCTTACAGGATCAGAATCTAGCTTACATTCCCTAGAGGGCGGTGAGATCAGCGCCAATCAGTGCATATTTCTGCATTACTACAAAGTGAAGTTGCGGCGTTTCTGGAGATGGAGACCAATCGATATCAAAGCCGAGGCCGAGCCAAGGGATGACTTCGGCCACCCGGATGACGGGACGATGCACCCTGTGGCGGCGGACTCTCCGGTAGCATCGACAATAATGGATATCGAAAGCGTACCAGAGCGCTCTCACGTACGTACCAGTGTTCTCGCCCCCCACAGTAATGCTTAGCGATTCTTGCAGGTGCGAGACCCCGTCGAGGATGTCTTGGACTACATACTGCGAGTACGTCTCCGGCGACTTCTCCTCTACCTTCATACGGCTTACTTCTGTCCTAGAACTCGGAAGCGCAAGTCGCAATTGCTCACGACGGTCATGTTTATCAGCTGTGCCGGAAGCTCGTCAGTCGGCTCGATATCACTCATTGATTCCGTATCTGAACTCACTGCCAGGGAGTCGACGTACCTCAGGACTTCGCAAGCCTAATCCAGACCGCGGCGCCAGATGTCGAGGTTAATGAAGACGGCCGTGCGTAGCCGCATTCCCCAATTTTGAGTATCATCTCATCGCCTCATAGTTGGTATATTGTCTCTCGAGGGGTTCGAACTGCGTGCACCGGGTATAGAGCTACCAACGGAGCCCGTTGACGTGCTAATGGCTGAAGTGCCGTTGGTGGAGGAACAAGATACTGGGCCCGCGACCGAAGCACCTGGGATGTCAACAGCCGGTCCACACACAGAGCAAATCATGCTGGAAGATCCCCAGGCCACCCAGCCTACCGAAGCGCTAGAATTTGTCGAGGGTCCACCCCTCGAAGAAATCTCACACCCTGTTGCTGGCACATCGTCTACTAATGTTGACCTTCCGGAGGGTCCAGCGGCAGGACCATCGGGAGCTCGAGTAACAGATGCTCCGAGGGCGAAGAAGCGAGAGATGTTCTTGCTACTAGGTCACGAGGGGAGTGTTGTCTGTTGCGACGTCTCAGCCGATGGCAGATACATTGCCTCAGGTTCGGAGGATTCAACCGTCCGCATTTGGGATGCAACTGACAGCTCTCCCATCCACACGTGCGAGCGAGGCACGCAGACGATCTTCGAGCTGATGTTCCACCCGACGCGCGCAGAGCTTCTCATCTCCTCTACCGACGGTTCTGTGGTCGTCCTAAACATCGAGACCGGAGCGATTCGCGTTATACTCGACGAACACGAAGGCAATGTCTGTCCGGCGGTGTACTCCCCAGACGGACGCGTCATCGCGTGCGTGTCGGCAGACAACCACATTCTCATATGGCATGCGGAAACCGGGGATAAGCTTGCAGATCTTCCAGGGCACGTGGCCGTCGTGCTCTGCCTCGTCTTTTCCGCAGATTCTCGGCGGCTTATCTCAGGCAGTGGCGATCACATCGCTTGCATCTGGGACGTCATAGCAGGCGAGGCAATCAACGTGCTGACAGACCACGAGGAAGTCGTGACATGCGCGGCGTTCTCCCCCGACGGAGATCGTGTCATCACCGGGTCCGACGACGGTACCGCACGCATCTGGAAGGTTGACACGGGCGATGAGCTGGTCATTCTTGGCGAGCACACCGGACCGATCCACTTCGTCGCGTTCTCGCCTGATGGACGGCGCGTGCTTACAGCGGCGGATGATGGGTTCATCAAGAAGTTTGACGCGTGGGGTGAGGGCAGGATTCACTCGCTAGAGGATTCAGAACAGACCGTCACGTCTGTTGCGGTTTCTCCGGACGGGACGCGCATCTGTGCGGGCGTCGGTGGTCACATGGTCAAGGTGTGGGATGCCGATATGAACCTACTGGTGGAGTTCGAGGGGCACGCGGATAAGATCAACAAGGTCAAGTTCATGGCGTCAGGGAATAGAGTAGTTTCGGCATCGGACGACCGGTCGGTTCGTGTGTGGGAGATAGAGGCATGAGCGCCGCGGATATAGCCTTCTCGTGCCACGCATGTGGGTTTATTGTATAGACTTCTCTCAATGGCAAGAAGATTCTGTCGCTGTTGTATTACTGCACGGGCTCATGTACACTACACAAAATGTTCACCGAGTGCTAACATTATCTCTGAAATGTCCACTACAGTAACCCTCCCACTTTGAGTGCCGATGGCTATGAGATGCTTGTTGGAATGAAGAGGGTGCGAATGTATCAGCGTCTCAACATATACGTCCTTGCGCCCAGCACTGGAGTTTCCGTCCGTCCACCTCGATCGCTCCAGGTAATACACCGGGATTCTGTCGGAGCCAGATCCGGCGACCGTGATTGCGCCGTCGATAACCTGGCATTTGTTATGCGGTTGTCGGTGATTTCCCGAGTCTGGTATGACTTGTCCGTCCTCGAGCCGAACTACCAGCGTCTTGCCGAGCTCGCACTCAACATGCACGAATTTGCTATCTGATGAGATGTTGATCTCACGAATCGTCAGCGCCTCCTTCGCCTCGCTGAGCGTGACGTCAAATTTCTGTTGTATCTTGGAACCCTCCTTCGAGACTTTCCAGATGTGAAACGAGTGGTCATCACGTCGATTGGAGAGTTTCGCCTTTGCGGTGACTAACCATTTGTCGTCCAATGAAAATGCGGCAAATGCTGCCCCAGGATGACTGAGCTTTGTCGACTCTCTGGTCTCAAGATTCATCAAGAGGATTCCGTCCGCAGATGTGATTGATACAACCCGTTTCCCGTTGTGGGACATTGCAAGGGATGTGACGGAGGATGAGCATTTGTAGACTTCTCGTGGAGGCTCATTCTGTGAATGTCCGGTGTGTGAGACTTTCCACTCCAGGATCTGACCATCCTGATCGGCTGAGACTAGATGATGGCCCTCGGGGCTGAATGCGAGAGCGGTGACCGGGCTTCTGTCGCCAAAAACGTCCGGAGAAAAGGTCGAGATGCCAATGACATCCCATACCTGAATCAGATCATTATTTGACGCAGAGATGAGGAAATCATTGTTCGGTGAGAATGCAATGGAAGTGATTGCAGCACTATGATTGGACGAGAGCGTAGGAAGCGAGGTCCAAGTTTGAGTTTCCCACAGGTAGACCGCGTCAGATGCAGCAGCAAGTATGCTACCGTCCGCAGACACGGCAATCTGGGATATAGGGGAAGTCGACGGGCAATCCAACTCCTTCGACTTCGTCGCAGTCTCGATATCCCAGATGATGATACGGTTGTTCTTGCTAGCGGATGCAAGCAAGTTGTGTGTAGGAGGAAAGAATGCTGTCGAGACGACTTCGTCAGTGTGTCCGGAGAGGATGCGCAATGACCTGCGATCTTCTATGTTCCAGACGCAGACGTCCTGCTTGGAACCCGCGGCTGCAAGTGACCCGTACGAGGCAAAACTGATCGTCGTGGAAATGACAGCATCACACTTGAAACGTAACGGATCATCTTTGTTGTTGTCCCAGCGTAGAACAAGAGCTTCATTTCGCACGGCAGAGTAGATGGGTCGATGTACGGAGGTGATAGAAGACGAGGGACCGAACACAGAGGAGAAGGGCGATAGGCCTTCCGACTTGAGCGATTGCAGATGCTGTCCGTGTTTCGTATCGACATATACGGCGTCGCCTTCGCCTTTCGGGCTTAGTACAATCCTGCCCTCGTGATGGTGCCAGTACATATCGAACGATTCTACTTCGTGTTGAAGTGGTAAGGCGAACAGATGTTCCCCAGAGAGAGCATCCCAAACATCAACGGCCCCGTCGTTGGAGCAAGACGCAAAGAGCAGTCCTTCAGGATGGAACTTGAGCCCGATAATAGATCCACGACCAGTCGGAATAGTTCGTAGGTGCGAATTCCAGTGCGTACTCCTCGGGGACATAATGCGCATAACATGCTTCTGGGAATGATCAGGATAGTCGTGAAGCGCGCACAGTGGGGCCTGAGGGAGTGCGGACGCATAGATTTGCTCAGGGCAATGGCTGATGGTATCGTAGAACTGGACGGACAGTCGAAGTGAATCATGTAGGAGGTCGCAAGTACGACTTTCCCACCCCCGTACATCGGAATGTGCCTAAAGAGAACCACATTTTTTGTTAATATAATGGGCAGAGACCGACAGGGAGACTGCGTACCTTGTACCATTTCCGAACTACCTGCAACATATGCATTGCGTCGTCAAGACGATTGAGGTAGCTCATGGTCTCAAGCCACAGGAGTAGCTTCCGAGAGCAAAATTGATTGACGAGATCAATCAACAGCGACGTCTCTGCACTGGCGGAGCCACAAACATATCCGGCCCAATGCTTGCATGCATATTGGACGTGTTCGGCTACTGTGCAATCTGCAGCGCTGTCCAGTGTTCTGTGGTACGTGAATGGGCATAGGGATTTATCTGCGATTGGCCTGCGCTGAAGGCTGTCTCCTGAGTTGAGGACCTTCAGGCAACTGCGGGCTAGATGGTAACTAGCTTTAACGGGATCGACGTAGAACTTGTCAGCGCAGCGTCGCTTGTCGGTGAGATACTGAGGGAAGGTGGCGTGGATAGGTCGAATCCTCCCATGCTTTGTGTGATCTGGTATGCGAATGATGACCGACTGAAGATGATCAACCACATTCAAAACGTGCTTCGTCTCAACATCCAATAGCTCCGCCATCGTGTCAATTGATAGCGAGTCGCGGATCATTGCGACTGCACGTAGCACTTGTCGGTCTTCCTTTGTAAGTGTCGTCTCTTCAAACGCCTTTTCCAGGACGCTGCCATATAGCGCATCGAGTTTCGAGTATGCACTGGTGCCAGTGAATTCAGTTTCCCCTTCCTCGTCGCCGTCCTCAGCCATGTGATCGCGAGAGAGGAGAAGATCTAGGTATTCGTCCGCTCGATGAGGAGAGTTGCACAGGTAATCCATCGCGACCTTAGCGTATACGAACAGCCCGTCCGCCATCTCCGCAAGCTGCTGAGTGGCGTCTGGATGCAATTTCAGGAAGTCTGCAGGAAGATCGGGATCCTGTCTGCGTTTATCCAGATAGTTCTTGATATCGTCGGAAACGACCGCCTTGTCGACGCTGCTCAAACGCATGGTATGCACGCGATGCTTGACGGCGGAAGAAGTGAAGAAGTCGTAAATGTGTTTCTCCGGACGCGTGGTGAGAAAGATACGAAGCGGGAACTTTGCCGCGTCCGGTAAGCCGATAAGGAGTTCAAGCATCTTCCGTATCGTGGCGTGGTTCCCCGCGCATTCATCGACCGCGTCAACCAGGATAGCGACCGGACTATGGTCGGCCCGCACATGGCCCAGCGGAATCTTCAGCAGATCTTCCACCTGATACTGCATCTGCGCGCTATGGTTGAGTCGTAGCTTGTGATGACTCTGAGCACCGCCGATGACATGGTCTGACATTTCTTCATGCGCGTGGGCGAGATCGTGCGCGATGGTTTTGAACAGGTCGCTAGCCTGCAAGCTCGTTGACCCGCTCCCGAAGAAGAAGCTGCAGCCTAGTATCTTGTTCTGTTTGAGACGATGAGCCATCTCCATAGCAATGGTAGATTTCCCCATGCCAGCTTCTCCCATCAATACGAAGACCGGAGGCTCTGACCGCTCAGCGGCCGTCGCCCATTTGACCAGTTCGTCAAAAAGGGATTTCCGTGTCCCCTCAAGCGCTCGCTCGATATGCTGAGTGTGAAGCGATTCGTGACTCGCGTCGGCAGGACCCAAATTCCTGAGAGTTTCCCTGTTATCTAAAAAAGAGGAGATCGCTCGTCAGTGCATGTTCACATAGATTTCCTTGGCGGGACAGCGTGCGCACCTGTGTTGGCCTGTCTATTAGCAATAGTCTAGAGTTCTCAAAAGGTCAATATCAATTGCAACGCAACCATATCGTAACGTACGGTCACAGTGGAGTGCACTTGCGTCAGAATCCCAGAGACCTCACTAACAAGTGCCTCTACCTTGATGCCATTGCGAAGCTGTAGTAGGGTATTAAATCACCATGAAATACGACATTGAAGGTCAGGCCACCAACCTCGAAAGCCGAGACATCCTCGTCAATCATGACGTTGAGCTGTTTGAGTATTTTGCTATCCCTGTAAGCATTCAAGCAGCGAAGCAGGAAGTGTCTTGCGCCGAGCTTGGTGGCTTGGTGCGCAGCACCATCAAGCGATCTTGGTGGACGACTTAGCAAGATGACAATCTCAGATACAGACGAAACGGCATACCTTTGAAGCTCATCGATTCTCATGAGTAGATCTGCGACATTGGGATCCGTGATAGGAAGGGAACCGGAACCTCCTGCGCCGATGCTGCGCGCAGAGGAGATGATAATATTCGAAATCTTGCGTATTTTACAGGCTAGAGAGCGTCTCGATTGATCATTTTCACGGGTTTTCTGGACAGCATATGATGTGACATCGGCAATTTGCACGGAGTCTCAGCAACTTACCTCCACCATCTCAATCAAAAACACAAGTGATGCCGCGACCTTGTCCAAGCCTGGAATCGGAGAGAGCGTGAGCACTGCTTCCGCTTCTTCGAGCCCAAGTCGAATCGTTCTGAGTATCAGTTCCGTCGCCTCTTCCTTCTCTATGCTAAGAGAATTATCCGCCGCAGCCGAATCGGACATATTGCTGATGTGTTGACTCATCAGCTGTTCGTAGGATCGCGTAGAAGGGTGGTACTCGCCTTTCGTAGCTTATTCGAAGTAACAGACAAGGAGGGTTGGAGACAATCTCTGGCGCTGAGACACCTATACTTATAGTACGGCGGCTACAACAAGGGAAAATAACCATTTGCATATATTGTGTAGGAAACAACCGCACCGGAGGCTTCAGGATGCTCCGGGCGAAGTTGATGGGTGCAGTGCCCTCCTACACGCAGTACGCAGCTTTGCATCATCCTCATTTCTCTAGTTGGCAGCACCACCTCCAATCGGATCGCTCTTTGAGCCACATTGCGTGTGCCCTCGAGGTGTCCTCTGAGACAAGTGTATATAAAATACAAAGGCCATATGCCGCGTAGTCACTCTGTGACGACGGAGGTACGAATACGGAGTGCAACTCAAAGCAACCAATAGGAAAGTACATCTGCGTGCCGCTAGTTGTGAAGAGCAAAGCGACACTGATCATAATGGCATCGACATTACCACATGTTAGGTCACGGTATATTGTCTAGTGAGAGATTCAGCACCTCAGACTGTCAAATGTCGTGTATATCAATAAAAGAATTGCCACTGAAGTTGACGCGATACACGCACTTGACCGCCCTTGAAAATGCGCTATGCTTCTGTAGACGATCCGCATTGATTGTGTGAGTGTTCTGCATCATGTTGCGTGGAAGCTTTGGTTCAGTACGCGCATGGAAGTGGAAGCCAAGAAGAACAGAGGAATGGAACGCGGTGTAATTGAACTCAAATACAACGCGACATCGTTCTGTAGAATGGATCTGGCCACGTGGGCTCGCAAGCGCTGAGCGTGCGTTCCCGTGATTCTACGGCAACTTTCTCATCTGGTCCTGGTGATTTGTACGCTGCTGTCTGCTTCATCCGTATGGCCAATTGTAGGGAGTTGAAGCAGACTCATAGATGGTCCAAGGACACGACTGAAAGAGTGACATGGAGGGAGACTGTTCCTAGTGAGCGGCTTTCCGTGATTTGAATGCGCCCTGAACCGTGATCGCGACAGACTACACGGCAATTTGCGTCCAGTGGACGTATGCCAGCCAGGTAGAGGGCCCCGTTGAAACCATCTATACACGCCATCTGTGAGTTCCCCGCCTTTGCTACGTTGCAGTCCCAGCCGTTCTTGTTCCCGAACTGTCGGGTCATGCTCAGCTGCATACGAAGATGGACACCAAGCCCGAGACCCAGTATATCAAGTTCGCGTGCCGTGTTCTAGGTCCGCAGCTGCCTGCGATGTTCGATCCGCCGAAAGATTGATCATGCGCCATACAGCATCACGCATTACAAACGTGCCGATTTGACCCGCCGGACCCCTCACGCGCTTTCGCCTCGTTGCTACATGCAGACTTCTGTCAAATCATCCGTCCTCCCTTACACCCATCGCCTGGCTTGGCCTGCCGACTACAAGCTGACATGTTGAATGATCACATCCTCGCGCAACTCCTTGCCCAGAACAAACATTGGGCAGCCGAAGTAGAGAAGAACGACCCGGGCTTCTTCAAACAGTCGTCTATTGCCCAGCACCCGAAAGTACGTGATCCTGCACACAATTGTCTTTGATCACCTCGATCACACCCCCCGCTGTTGATATCGATGGCCCTGCTCCCGAGATCGCTGGTGCAAGGAGTACCAGGCGAGCCCTGATAGCCACGTCGTTTTGTCGATCAAAATTTGGACGAGATCTTGCGTGTTTGCTAACTTGAGGATAGGTACTATGGATTGGGTGCGCAGATTCGCGTGTCCCTGAGTCGGTCCTTACGGCGTCCATACCTGGCGCAATTTTTACTCATCGCAATATTGCCAAGTGCGTTGCTACCCAAGTCGGCGAAGCCGTCCGCGCTTCTTACTATCATCTAGCCAATGCCACCTAAATGATGACAATATCCTCTCTGTGCTCGAGTACGCCGTCGGTACTGTGGGGGTCAGACACATCATCATCGTGGGCCACACCCACTGCGGCGGCGTGGCGCACGCATGGGCAACTGCGCACGACAAGGTCCCGCACGAGCATTTTGCGAACTGGGGTGACCACATTCCCCGCATGCTATCACCTGAAACGCCCCTGTCTCGCTGGCTGGAGCCGCTCACGGAGGTTGCCCGCGCGAAGCCTGAGCTGTCGGTCGAAGAGCTTGGGGTGGCAAACGTGCACGCGCAGGTCATGAATGTCACCCGAAGCAAGGCTGTCCAGCAGGCGTGGACGGAGGGCCACGATCTGTGGATTCATGGGTGGGAGTATCACCTAGGAACGGGGAGGTTGCAGGACCTCCATCTGACGGCTGGTCGCGAGACGTTTGAAGGACCCTCTGCCATAGTTTGATTATTTGCTTCTCTTCGTCAGCTCAGCTTCTGGACCGTGTCATGTACGACTAGATCACATCAATTGTGACCAAGCCTATTGTCTTTGTTGACCCTTCTTTCTCTGGAAGGCCGAGATAAAATCAAGTACGAAGTGACCACCGTCGTTTTTACCCTTATCTGATAGGAGAACGAAGTCAGCAGCTACAGGAATGCAGAATGGTCTTCGTCTCAGTGCGTTCCTTTCGTAGCCAATTACACTGTCGCCCGCCCATACTTGATCCTATCCTCAGCAACGAGGAGTCGTGCACACCAGAATATGTTTCGTCTGGTTATTGCCACGCGTTTCCGGATGTTGTGTAGTGTACACCGTGACGTGACAGCGTTCGGACATCAATTGAAATCGTCATTGTTGTCGTCGTCCTCCGGTGGAGTGAAGATCAGATGTAGCATAGGGGGATCGAGTGAAAAGCGAACGTGCATCTTCACCAGTTCGACGATACCTATGAGTGACGCTGTAGCGTGTCTTAAGCCGAGCAATGGAGGGAGCTGGAGTTCACCTTCCACTCCCTTTAGAGCGAGATGAGCCGTTTCGACCACCACCTCGTCTTCTGTAGCGCAACACTCTGACACATCTGCTGTCGACACTGACTCTTCAACTCCCAACGACTTCACCGCTGCGGACGTATCGGACATTTCTGCCCAAATGGCTGAGGTTGAGTTGGCTGCCCGTCGAGTGCTATGGGCGGATCATGCTCCCTGCTTACATGTCATTCTGAGGGCCTAAACGTTGCATGCTAGCAGTAATTTTCTCAGCTGTGAAGGTGACTTATAACTTATAAGATGGTGCCTGCGTCAAACCGAGGCGCCTCAAGATCGAGCAGTAAGCAGTATCAGACAGGATGTGAAGTTACAAGACGCTCAGAACATAGAGGTCGCGATGCATCATGCGCCCTCGCCGCATAAGAGGAATGCGAGGCGCCGCGAGCAGATTGAGCGTGAATGCAACACCACGTGGTCTCGTAAGCGCTTCTTCGATATTGATAAAGGCTGCCCTGTGATCATTAGTCTAGTCATAACCTCTCTTTCACAACAACAAAGTGGGGATAACAATTACAGCAGATCTGTTACTGGTACGCATTTCTGAGATGTGATTACTAGGACCTTAAATCCAGGCACGATTCTGCAGGATACTTTTGTGTGTAATGATCATACACCAGACCGGATCGAGGATTCCACGGAAGGAACTACGTGTCATTCGGGGACACCCCGCCTTCGCTGCATTACAAGCCACAGGTCGGTGGCGCATTGACACTTCTCCGCCTCATTATGAATGTTCTCACTCTCGAGGTGTCAGCTCATGTTCATTTTCTGCGGTCCTTCAGGTATTCACTGCATCCGGAGACAGACGTCAGGCACGGAGTCGAAGCCATCCCCGATGTTTCAGGCCGCGGGGATTTGTTAGGCCCGCGACTATCTGCAATAGATGCTCCGACGGAACATGGGCTGTGAAGTATGCAGCATTTGTGCATTGCATATGCGCGGATGTTACGCGCTGGCTCCGTATATATTGCGCCTCGTTGTTGCCGTCTTCACAGTCATCGGCTAGCTTGATCTGCCGACTACCTGCTATCATGTTGAGCGATCACGTCCTCCCGCAGCTCCTCGCCCAGAACAAACAATGGGCAGCCGAAGTAGAGAAGAATGATCCAGGGTTCTTCGAGCGGTCAGCTACCGGACAGCACCCTAAAGTACGTGATCTTCAGACAGACCGCCCTCACGCCCTTCGATCCTGTCCTTCACTACTTGTATTGAGCATATACTCGCGAAGCCTCGCGATTATTGATGCACGGGGACTACACATCAGGAAAATGTATCACTTGCTTTAGTGGTGAAATCCTAGTCCCGGGGACTGGGATTTCGCCACTTCTACCGCTTTTAGGGCGCTTGTAGACCAAAAAGGACGTAAAAGCGATAAAAGCAAAAATGAGATTTTGCTGATGCACATGTCTTGATGACCACATCTTTGTGCCTGTCCGGTTTTGGTGTCTTCTTGTACGTCTGCTGATTTGACTACAGGTATTATGGATCGGGTGCTCGGACTCGCGAGTCCCTGAGTCGGTCATCACAGCGTCTATGCCTGGGGCGATATTCACTCATCGCAACATTGCAAAGTGCGTTTTTCCACGTTCACTCATATATCCCGTGATTCTCACTTTTTGTAAGTCAATGCCACTTGAACGATGACAACGCCCTCTCCGTGCTCGAGTATGCCGTCGGTACCGTAGAAGTCCCACACATTATCGTTGTGGGCCACACCCACTGCGGCGGCGTGGCGCACGCATGGGCTACTGCACATGGCGTGATTCCGCACGAGCACTTTGCGAACTGGGGTGACCACATTCCCCGCGCCCTATCGTCTGAGACGCCCCTGTCTCGCTGGCTGGAGCCGCTCACGGAGATTGCGCGCGCGAAGCCGGCGCTGACCCCCGAACAGCTCGGAGTGGCGAACGTGCACGCGCAGGTAATTAATGTCGTTCGGAGCAAAGCTGTCCAGCAGGCGTGGGCCCAGGGTCGTGATGTGTGGGTGCATGGATGGGAGTATGACCTTGCCACAGGGAGCCTGCAGGACCTCCATCTGACTACTGGGCGCGAGACGTTCGGAGGATCTTGCGATGCAGCTTGATCTTCACCCCTCTCTCTTTGATAGCCTCAACTTTTATAATAGACGATCATGTATAACTAATATGATCAGTCCGCTCGATCAAGTTAACGCTGAGTGCTGCCATCGCCGAATATCCAACATTACACAGCACAAATACATCACAGCTTGGAAAGAGTACCAGTCTGCACGGCGGCACCATGAGCCCTCGCCAAGAACCCGTATTCAGACAGATACCTGAGGGTCGGGGCTGAGCAAGAAGTAGACAAGGTAAAAAATGGATGAAACAAGACACGTACACGTCGAAGAATGGCAAGAGCTCCTTCGCACCGGGCGTGTTGCGCCAGTCGCGCATGAGCTCACATGCAACAGCGAACATGGACAGGACCTGCACACCCGCATCTTGCATGCGGTCGTTCGTTTCCTGAGCAGTCTTTGCATCGAACGTGCCGGAAGCGTCACTGTTCGCGAAAACACTATATCCTGCATCGCGGAGCGAAAGTGTGAGGAATGCAGTGCAAACCTGGCACATTACCCATCAGGCCTGGATGAGAATAATCCGGAAGGATCTCGCTACGTAACACTGCAGCGCGGAAAACGGGGTTGTCCCACGCGTTGACCTCGCCGTTGCGCTTGATGAAAGGCGCTGCAGGGTGCATCGCGATGATTTCCGCAGAGGGGCCGTTAGGACCTGCAATCCCTATCAGCGATGGGTAAAATAGCTCGGGAATAAATAAATGCACCGTTATCCGCGCTGGTAGTAAGGATGGTGAGCACTTGAAAGACCTTTGCCAGAGCAGCATGGGCCGATACGTTATTTTTCATCGCGACAGCATTCTGATCGCGCAAAAGCTGGTACAAGCCCTCTTGATGATCAACCACGAGAAGCAAGACGTTGTCCTTGTCAATACGCTCGTACTTGAAGTCTGAAGGATGATGAGCCGCGCGATTATGGTGTATTTGCAAACTCACTCGGCATGATGAATAGGGGGCTCCTGTAAATGATGTAGTTCATGGATCGTTAGGTTAGAACTTCCCGCCGATAAGTAGCTAGTGGGGTTAGACTAACCTCAATTTCGCGTCCAATTTGTACTCAAAAGCTGCATTTCGTCCTGGTACTTGTTGTTCATAGCGTGGATAAGGGGTTGAATACGTAGCTCACGCTGCCTGTCACTATCTCTCGCCTTTTTACAACTCGATCCTGTTCTTGGCATCGAGGAACGTGTAGTGCTGCGCGCGATATGCAAGTCCGAAGAGTACATCCTGTCCCACCATATCCGACATCACCAGACGTAAGGGTAAACCCTACATTCACATCGATCCATACACGAGCTCCCAATCCCAACGGGTTTTGCCTGGACTGCAGACGAAGCGATGCTAATGAGCGCCGCGGGAGGGCAAAGAGAGCCCCAATATGGCCAAGGGCATGTCGATCGAGGGCATGCGCCACTGTCGGGCGGGTGATGCCCGTCTGAACGAGCGCTTTGGTATCAAGAGGGACTGTGTTTGAGAATATCCAAAGTTTTTTGACGGGCATGCCATGCCAGGATGTCGAAGGACCAGGTCGCCGCCCAGCGTGACCAGAGGGCAGTGCTTGGTACTATGTTTCCGCGCTCATGGAGTCCTCGAGGACGGAGAACTTGTTGTTCCTGGACCATTCAACGGGATCAGCGCTCCAGGCATGCGATACCTAAGACTGTGGTCGGATACGCGTGAGTGCGGTGGTGAACAGTCAATACACCTCACCCCTATATTGTGCCCATCTAACGCCGCAAGTTCGTGTCTTGCAGCAGGCTGCTCCTCAGACATGAACTGTGCCTATCAAACCGTCTGCTTCCATGGGTGCAGTGGCAGGGATCTTCCGACGCTGTTCAGAACGGAGCCAGGCGCCAGATCACGAGATAAGTTGCCCGAGACGCCGCTAGGAACATAAGGTCTTGATAGCCTCAAGCGCGCGTGCGGCCTGCTTGTTCAAGTGCCGGATGCGCAATACTCGAATACGACGGGCAACGGCTCAATATATCATCCCGGGATAGGCTTGCAACAGCACCGAAGATGGTTGCCTGTTACCAGAGTGATTCCGGGCCCGAAAGTTTACATGTGATCCGATGTCATTTATATAGATGGATTTGGAGGGAATACGCCCCACTTAGCATGGACTTTGGCCCAAATTGGAGCATCTGGAAATAGTCGCCCAAGCATTATCACACGCGGTGTTAACTATCCTGGACCTGAATTGGCCTGGGAACAGGAAACCACTTCCGGTACTTCTCGCAAGCCTATTCCGGGGTGCGACTATTGGCTAGTGTTCGTCGTGGAAAAAATCATCGATATACACTGCAGCAATAGGGTTAGCGCGCAGGAAACGGGCGGCGAGGTGGTCCAGAAGAGGACCTGGGCAATTCCCCTAGGGTTTCAGCCTTTTGGGGGTCCAAAACCGCTTAGGGCAGTCTGAAAACCGCTCCAACTTCAAATGGTATCCGTGGTGCAATGTTGGTTGGAAAGAGCAGTCATACAACATCCTTGCAACGTGGGGACCCCAGCTGCGAACGTGGCATCGGAAGATACACCGGGATACCGTGCAGGACGGCGCAAAAAGAGCGGAAGATAAAGTGGCAGGCTATGTTGCACGTAGCAGTAGTACCGAGCTCTGATAGCGTACTCGAGTCACGGGTATGTGGGTTTCTCTGATTATTTCCATTGGCTTTTACATCCGGACGTCATTTTCAATTATGCAACAATGTCAAGCGTGCGCGTTCATTCAATACGACAAATACGTATACAAGTACAAATAGTCAGTAGCAATGACCGTGTGTTCAAAGGAGCTTGCAACTCTGTAGTCGAGTCGTCAGGGCAGGTGGATGTGTTCTCAAAGAGCTCTTAGAGGATATTCTGCTAATTTGGAATCAAAGACTTATAGTCCGCGAAGTATCTGGCCGCTAAAGGTTAGAAGAAGTGCACGGGGTAGACAGTAATAGACTACATAGCAGACTTACTCGTCACAGAAGTTGCGAGCATATGTTTTGTACTTGTCCGTCCATATTTCCATGAGCTCGCACATAATGTCGAATGTAGGCATTATCTGGACTATTCCTTCTCCTTGTGCGCCTGTTACTGATGTGCTCATACGATTCATACGACCCATAGCATCTTGCGGGACCCTAGAATCCGGAACAACAAATGCATCGCTGTTCACCCAAACATTGTATCCTCCCAGCTGCATAGATGACGCGAGCATCGCAGCATAAGTCTGCATGCCGGCCGTTCAAATATAATGTGGCAGGTATCAGGGTATTGTTACGACGTACCGCGTGCGTGAAGCTTGCGAGAATTACCGGTCTATCTTTTTTACCGTTCTTGGCTTCCACTGCCGTCTTTAGTCCGTTCCAGGGATTGATCTTTGTATCTGGCGGTACGGTTGTGGTTTGGTCTGTTTGCTTGATGTATACTGCGGAAGGTGAGAGGAGTTCAGATCCCCCAAGGGATATACCACGATCGAATTCAGAGAACACTACGCGCACAATTATTGTTGGAGACTAGAACGCACGGTATATCGAAATCTGACTGTAGCTTAAGATGCGCTTTGACGATTTTACTCGTAGCGGCTGCATCCGGGACGACCATGACAAGCATCGGTTTCAGATCTTCGGCCGGATGTTAGTACTCTAATGCAGGAAGATTTAGACATCGCGGGAGCATCAGGTGTGGACTCGCCTTCCTGTGTAGGTTGTGTCATGGTCAATATAGTTCTGTTTCGCGTAAGCGTGAGAGCAGGGTTCCGTCGTCGAAGAGCACCGGGAGCGGAGACATACTTTGCGGTCGTATTTGTATTATATCCACCAGGTCCTCAGTTGGCTTCGCGTCACATCACATGTCATAATCACGGTTTATTGCGCACTGCAGAGAATTGATATACGATGTCTCGCCCCATGTTATCTGCCAATGGCCTGTGTTGTCGTCCGGGAAGCGTCCCACACTGTTCTCCAGCTTCTAGACACTGAGCCCACGGCATGTGCCTCTGTCTGTCATATGGTCCACGGTAGGTAGATTACAGCCGTGCCGACATTGAATGGGCATGCAAGAAGTAAGGAATATCGAACGTACCTGAGCGATAAGCCACTTCTGCCTGCTGGAGGATACGAACAACGTCCAACGTGACCAGACATGCAATACAGCGAAACCAGGTGGGCTTTGATAGCACACCGCACGAGGTACAGAACAGAAGCGTAGATGCCGTTCATTAATGCAACGTGCAGCGGACAAAGTTTGACGGCTATATCAGGCCCGTCTCGCCATCGATGCGTTCCCACCGACAGATACCGTCAAGCAGAACACGTTCGGATGTAAGCCGCTGGTGTCGACGGGAGACAGAGGTTTGCCAGTACTATGTGGTAGCACTTGAACGGGCACTATGCGCTAGATCCAGGGAGAGGGGCACAGAGAAGTTACTCTTAGTGGGGAGTCAAGTGAAGGCTCCAGTGGACTGCCCAGGCATGTTGTTAACGATAATTTCAGGATAGAGAAGACGCTTTGCGGGGAATGCGGCGTAGGATAGATGATATGAATTAACTCCGTGGCAGAAGCGGTTTTTGATTGCATTATTATAATAGTTATGTCCGCACAATAGGCCCCCAGACTTGAACATACTCGCTGGGAGCAAAGAGATCACAGTAAGCATAGAATAGTTTCATCGCGGAATGATAACACGATATACACCCGTAGATTTTCGTCAAAGTCCGGATTCTCTTGATGACTTGCTTCGACGTGGACTCCGGTTACCCACAATCGGCGGCTCACCACAAAGTCATAGGTGTCTTGTGCACGTGCGCACTGGAGAAGCGCTAGCTCAGCAAAGAATATCATCCGTGAAGCTGCACCCTCAGCAAGCGTTGCTGACAGCATTCATCAACAAAGTCTTCGAGCATATTTGACAAAGTTTTGTCCAGAAAAGCACGTCCTTATCTCGACTTCAAGCCAAGTGGTATCACATCGTACAGTCCGATACCAGATGCTGTTTGTGACCCGATCAGGACAATCAAACATGGAGACCTTTGTTTCGCTCTGCGACGGTTCATGAATGATCACGAGCAGAGCTCCCGCCGTGAGAATTACGAGAAGCGCTCGTGAGGCGATCCCACAAATTGGTGCAGCTTACACGCGTGAAAGGTGCCCGTGCTGTGATTAGCAGTGCGTCGCGCACACGTGCAGGACCTCGGACATACATGGATAAATTGCAGGGCCAGACCCACCGAGACGCTGAACCGTTGACTTCTGGAGCGTCTGAGATATACGGATGAGTCAGTCATCTCGGGGGGCCTGCGGAACAAAATATACACGTTTCGAGTATTTTTTAGGATGCATAAACTCACTTGCGAGGTCCACAAAGGTTTGCAGCCAGCGATGGTGAGGTCTGTGAAGAGACAGAGCTGCATCAATTCAGCGCCCGACATTCATACAGGTTACCAGTACCGCTGACAAGTAAGTTCAACGTCCTTGTGCGAGCAGAGGAAGTCAGAGACACTAGGATCCGCTGAGCGGAACTAACCCGGATGCAATGAGGCCGAGGGTGGAGACTTGACACAACTGCGCATTGAGAGCACACTGTACACTTTCGTGGAGCCCCTAGTCCTGGTCCTGGGTGAATGTTACAATCAGTCTATGTATTGCAATCGGCGATCTCTTTTCTAGACTGTATGCTCTTATGCGAGCCAGACAGCTATTGGGTATGTTGCGACAGCAGCGTTCAATGAACGAAAGATAGCGTCAGCGACGGCGACTCACTTCAGAGAAACAGCTTGCAAATTTGCGCTCGTGAAAGGCTGCGAGCAGAACACCCGCTATGGAAGTTTGGGGGCGTGAACTGGGGGATCCCGTTCGTTAGATTGTCACACCCGCGTGATGAATGTCAGTACTACAAACTGTGGTGCGTTATCGGTGTGCGTTGTCGGCTTGCCTTGTGTTCATCGAAGTCCTGAAGCTCTAGAACAAAGCTTGTCGGCGTGGGAAAAGACAAAAGACACCGTTTAATATTTGAAGCCAAAAAGAAGACGTGGTATTAAGGATATAATCCAGTGTAGTGTATAGAGCCACGATACAAGTCTGGATGAGACCGAGCGGCATAATCCCTCTTTGGCGTCGCACGGAGAGGAAGGAAATGAAAATAGTGGTAGCGGTCGAGGATCACGCGGGCGTCAAGTTAGTCTCATCTGTTACTCTGGGGTCGTGGAAGATACTTCACGGACCTGGAGCTTCTGACGAGCCTCGCCGGGCGCTGCTAGCTTGGCCGTTCGTGATTCAGGTAGAGTTGGCACGCCAGGAAAGAATGTTCGGCCAAATACATCTGTATCACGTGTTCTAAGCCCTTGTTTTATGGGCATCGTAGACCGTTTAGGGCCGTATGGGCACATGGGCTGGAGAAGAAAGCGTTGGGCATGAGGCAGCCAGCCTTGTATCGGAGGAAGGCGATTGGTAACACAAGCTGGTGGAGCCCATACAACGCATTTTCTTCACATACGAACCGGGACAACTGAGCTCCATGTGTCCGCCAGAGAGGTGAAGTGATGTAGTCATGGACCGACGGACGAGATCAACAGACAGAGGGATGGGTTGGGAGAGAGGCTGCACAACTCCAGAAGTATGCCCCAGACTCACTAGCGCGACGGGTACCAGCGTTTTGGAAGATAGGTGCAAGCTTACGAGGAGAAAGGCGAGGGAGCGTGGGAGCGTCGGGCGTCGGGACCGGAGCGTCGGTCCGTAACCCTCCCCTCCGTATTTCCCACGCCCGAGGCCTCGCGCAACCTCCGAGCTCACGCAGAGCTCGCCAACGGCATGGACTGCCCCGGCGCGGAGCAACAGCCTAGTTGTATACGTGAGCCATTGGGCTCTGAGATCTGAGTTCCGGAGACGCGAGTTGCAGCGCTCTGCTAGGCTTGACGGCGAGTCTTTTAAGTCGTATCTGCCCTTATTTCTTCTGCAGGGCATCTTGACAAGGATAGCGCAGAAATCAGCATAAGAAGACATCATGGCAAGTAAATACACTCCAAAAATACTCTAGTTCAGCTTGTGTCTTTTCTGCCGCCTGAATATTCACGCGATCCTACTGCCCCCTTCCCCTCTCTTAATTTTCTGGCCGTCGTGATGACACGGACCCACAGTCCTCCATCAGCCACCCGGCATGTCAGGGGGACTCTCGCTGCCCTCTTCGAAAGTCTCTTCGTCCAGCTGGCGACATCCTTAGCCCAGCCTGATTTTCGTTCCTTCCGACCTATGAACTGGGCATCACGCGGCAGACGAAGCGCGCATGACGGTGCTGCATAGAACTACTACCATCACCGCATCCGCCCAAGCTCCATTCGCCTCGAAAGCAAGGGTACCGTTTCTAGTCATCATATAGCGCGCTCAAAAGTCCGCAATTCATGTTCTGTGTACACCCGCTCCGGGCCAACGTCGGTCGCGCATAGCTGATCCAAGTCTCTCTGAGGCGTTCCAAGCTCAAGCGACAAGCGATGCATGAAGTACGCATTTTGAAAATCATCTCCGTAGTCCGTGTGAGTGTTTTTGAGACTTCGGCCCTCTTGCGCCTCGGCCCCCACTCTATTGACTTATACAGTACCGGTCAGTACGCAGCTTGATCACCGTCAACCTCCGAAAACTGACTCAATCTCAAATCAGCGCCGTCATATCCCAACCATACACAGATCCGTAAACAATCTACACGCCGGCAAGGTAGGCTTCTTACCGCCGCACTACACATGCCTTGTGCAGGATCAAGTGCACATCGTTCCGCTGCAGCTCCATAAGTGCCCGCGCATTCTACGTCCACGGATCAGCATACCGAACGTGCCACCCTGCAGGAGCGCGGACTCTCCTGCTGTTGCACGCCCAGAGGTTCACTCACGTCTTCCGCAGAAACGATCGATGTCCCCGCGATTCTCGCCTGACTAGAAGCGTGGCTCTTCCTCGTCATTATCTCTGCCTCGTGGCGTGGAGAGGGAGCATGGACGTCTCTGCCAAATTCAGCGGTAGAACACATCGTCTGCGCCTCGAGAGTCTCCATCCTTTAACCACTTCTCCAGGTCTCCCATTTCTCGCCACGTCAGGCTTTCTGGGCTTCTCCGGCTACATGCATCACCGCCTGTTGTACTCGCGGCGGAGTCAGGCGGTAGCAGAGTATGCAGACCGTGGTCAATCTCTCAAGCCTAGGTTGTACGCACTGCCTGTATTCTTCTGTTGTTGACGAAGCAATGAGAATCCGATGTCCTGCGGTATCGGTCACTGTCCAAGCGCGCTGCTTACTATGAGAATTCTCAGTTCAGTTGATGCCGGTTCTTTACTTTCTGCCTCGACACGCGCTGTGAGAGGCATTCTATCAAGTCTGAAGCAATTCAGCGATACAAAGCATTGGAGGGTGGAATGAGCTGGCTAGCAATGGCAGCCATAGGCTGTCTGTGAGATGCATTCGGGCTGATAGTCTAGCAAATGCAAATGACGGCAAACGCCGCAGTCGCAAAATGGCACATACCCGAAACGTCATTGCGATCAATGCTGGACTTGGTGCGCAATCTTTTCGAGACTCTTTTGGCGCAGGTGTTAATTCCGAAAGTGCCCTCACCGAAAACATTGCCAAATGTGTATCTCCTGAGTGCCCGGGCACCCGGATCCCCTAACACTGTTCGCTTCGTAAGGCTGTAAGCTCTCGCCCGCATCATAAACGCAGTATCGCTGCTGTATCTAAACGCTGCAAATCTCTGTTGCCTACGAACATTCAGGGTCTCCAATTTGTAAAGCTTTACGAGCGTTGCGGCCAGAGATCCTGAACGGCCCGACTGGGACTTTGAACTCACGGGCTGTCTAGGATGTTTGGCCATGTGATCACGGAAACGTCTCCTCACTGGTTGCGGTGTGGGTTTCGACTACTTGGAGCACTTCGCAGGTACTTACAGCCTCGGTCTTGCGCCAGACTCTCCCTGTATCGCGCCATAGCAGAAGCGGCCTCTTTATCTGGGTGCTGCCAAGTTGATCATATCGACGATGAATGGTGTGATACATCCCTTAGCTCAAGTCGGGGTCTCGGAGATGACTGTCATGTTGCTTAGAAATACACTTCCATCCTCCGCAGCGGCGCGTTCGCACTCACAGCGAGATATAAGGGCGTCGAGCGAGCGAGCATCCGGTTATCCAACACCTCGAATTCGCGTCCATCTCAATAATGGCGACCGCTAAAGTTCTAACTCCTGGAGACGTACCTACCTCTCTCAACTACTACACTCCTATCGGCGAGGAGCGTCCGTATAACTTCGCTTACGAGGCTCCGCAAGGTATACCGAGGAGCAACGTCGGTACTGATCCTCACCCTGCGGTCATCCACGACGTACGCGGCAAGGAAGACACGGTGTCCCTCGATACCACTGGATTCCAGTTTACAAAGCACGTCAGCGAGGAGAAGGACTTTCTCGACGAGGAGTTGATCAAGACGAGGTACTATAAGGAGGTGGAGGAACTGCTGAAGAAGGAAGTTGGTGCGAAGCGTGTCTTCATCTTCGACCACACCATCAGGTGAGCGTAAACTTGGCGTACATCGAGAGGCTACTCAGCGCCCGGAAATAAGGCGGCTCACTGTGGATAATAGACGCAAGCCCGACGAGAACGGGAACAATCCCGCTCGTGGACCAGTCGTACGTCCCATTCATATCAATGGCCGCAGCAAGTTCATAGTCTTTCAGGAACGCGTCCACATCGACCAGACATTCGAGGCTAGCGTGAACCGCGTGCACTACCACCTCGGTGACGAGGCAGAGCGTCTGCTCAAGGGCCGCGTCCGCATTATCAACGTCTGGCGCCCCATCGGCAACCCCGTCTACCACAAGCCGCTCGCAGTCGCAGACTGGCGCACTCTCGACAAAGAGCACGACCTCGTACCTGTTCGACTCATCTATCCTCACCGCGAGGGCGCCACATTCTCCGTGCGCTACAACCCCGACCACCGCTGGTACTACCTCTCGAACCAGACGCCTGATGAGGTCCTCTTCATCAAGTGCTATGACTCGGAGGAAGACAGGGCGCGGTTGACCCCGCATACGGCCTTCCCTGATAGTACCAGCCCGCAGGATGCCCCTCAGAGGGAGTCGATTGAGGTCAGAACCCTCGTCTTCGACACTGAGTAGGTGGGATATTGGGTGTTCGTTTTGTTTAGCTTAGCTTGTAGGATATCTGAGGCTCGTATCGTTTGCTGTAATCCTATGAACAGACTCGTGTTCAGGCTTCGGGGTAGTTGTCTCGGATTGGCTGCTCGGGTTTGGTGTAGCGCGTGTGAGGCAGAAGATGGTGCGCGAAGTACTGTCTGCGTTAAGACCCAACCAACCCTTGATCAGATACCACGTTGATCAGAAGCGCCGCGACCAATGTAAATGGGAATTCCATGTGGATCGCAGAGGCTGAAGGAGCCGCAGAACGCCGCCGCGGCGCCGACGAGGTTCGAAGAGATTGGTATGACGAGTGCGACGGCAATGCGCGCCAAGTGCGAGGATATTTTCGGTATCATGCTCGGCTTCCAGTCATGAGGTGCTGCCTCCGCGCTCAAACTCGGAGATCCCCGCAGCGAGCACGTCGATTGACGGAGACGAAGTCGTCTAACAAGCGCGATTATGCCAACGTCAACATCGCCGTCGCAACCCTCGTCGCCTCCACAATTCCGAACGCGGTGGACATGAACTTTACTGACTCTCCTGGGTGGATCTGCGCGAGCTGATTATGTTCGCAATGTTTGCCTTTAGACCAGGGACGGCAAGCTCATGGTCGAGGACATCGTCGGCGGAACCTTCGTGAGACGTGCAGAGGACAATGCTCGAATGTCTGTGCACATCTTCCACTGCGCACATGGCTACAGTCTACAACCGATAGCTGGAGTATCAAAGCCAGTTGCGACCCGCACCAAGGGGACTCTATTTAGATTTCGCGGTCAGTACTCAAGCCACTGTACCGACCCATTCAAAAATGGAGCTACGCACTTGTGGATAGCAAGCCCATGCAGCGCGAAAAGGATCATGAGACAATCATCGGCTACGACGATGTGAACCAGCTCTTCTGGTTCCATGAACGCATCTTGGGGATTATCTGACGCAGACGGATAAAGTGGGCGCGAATCCATCTAGCTGAGGATTCTCGCACTTACTGGACGCATCGTGAAGTTCGACAGGACTGGCTGGGAACGTGCGTTCCTCAAAGAGTATTATCAGAAACGCTCGCTCGGACACTTCCTGGTCAACTTCAGCTGCATATAAGCCATACACATCGCAATGTTACACCGCGTACAACTTCCCCGAGATCGACGCAGCCGAGTAGAGTAACCCGGCAACGGGGCCCGCTGAGGCGAGCGCGGCGCCAACGCGTGTTGCGGCACTCACAAGTGACGAGTGCTGCGCGATCTCTGCATCAAAGCCGTACACTGGTGCACTGCACACGAGGGAAGAGCCGTCGTGCGAGAGAATCGAGTGCGATACCGCCATGGCGAGCTATCTAGGCGTCGAGATCGTCCGTTATTGGCTGACCAAGAGCGTCATCATGCCATACATAGAACCAAACGCTCCATCTATGAGCTCGGGCGTAGGATGGCGGGATCAAGAAAAGACCACCGAGCGTGCCGCAAACAGAGCGAGGCCGCTACCGCTCGGTGACGCTCACGCAACACCGACGCTTTGGATCCGCGGATCTGGGCGGCGAGGATTGGTGTCGCCGAGAATGTGGCAGCAACGCGCGTAGAGAATATACAGCAGAGTCTGGGGGTACCATACAACAGTCGTAGGTCATAGATCATCGCGTATTGATCAACAATGGAAGATACGGCAGCAACATAGGGGGAAAACCACGATCAAATGAAGTCGAGCTGTGAACGAGTTAGAAGTAGGGAGGAGTGGAGGCGGTGGGAGTTGTATAGACGAGAGAGGTAAAAGGGCGACGAATAATACACGAGCATTGTCAGCTCTGTTTTCGGCCGTAGCTCCGGACAAAAGAAATACTGGACCATCGGTCCTGTTAAGATCGCCTCAGCTTCGAAAGACAAAGTCTTTGCTGTTCGAGCTTCACCTTCTCGTTGCACAAATATATGCTCCAGGCTGGATCGCATGAGACGTCTTTACCGAGCACAGCTCATCATCTCCCGTGTTGCCCAACGAGCCCCGGCGGGTCCAGACCGAGAACGCAGAGCCCAGCTTCGCGACTCCAATGTCAACACGTCGAGATGGTGGTCCAGGGGACGTCTCGGCGTAGCTTAAACACGGTGAATGCGGTGACGCCCGCGTCTAGATCCCGAGCCCAGTGGTGTCGTGAGCGAACTATCCGGGCCAGTCGCAACTCAAGCGTTGACTGTGATCGCTGGCCGAAAGCCAGGGCTGCCAGAGCACGCTCGGGTAGGCGCAGAAATCGGATTTGTACCGCAGACCGCAAACAGCGGAGACGACCAGTGGAACGTGCGCATCTCGAATGCGCCGTACTACCATACCAACAAGGATGTACGTTACATGCTACGCAAGGCATGCATCCAGTACACAGCCGATCCATCGGCATAAGCAGAAGCAAGATCGGCGCGGGTACGACGCGTGAGCTTGTGGAACGCACATGTGCCCCGACGCGGTTGAACATCCGGACGGTAGTGTGGAGCGGCGAATGGAGAGAAATGAATGACACGGTGCGCGGATGCTTGTCTCTCGTGCTTGACATAGCATGCTGCACAGCGGATCTGCAGGAGATCCGTGCACTGCATTGTTTGTGGAGGCTTGAGCGGCCGGAGATGATTTTACTAGAAGTGATGTTGTGCTGGGATCGAGCTGGTCCTCGAGACCTCGGGGCTTCTGGCTTCGAGGTAGATAGAACCGCGGATTGGACGAGGCTGGATGGATGAGTGGGAGGGACGGTCGCCGCAACGTGAGAGGGGCGATCTCGCACGGGCCGTAGAGGTAGCACTTGGATGCTGTACCACGCCGCACACATACTCCAATGGTTCTTTATCGTCCGAGGTGAAACCTGGCGGAGGTTTGAAATGATTGGGTGAGGGGTGTTGGTGCGGAGCGACTGCCTGCAGAACGCGACCGGAACCCTGGCGCGCAGCACGCAGGCCAGAGCTGCATCCCCGAGGCGGTTGGGCCTTGAAAAGCGGGCACGATAGTGTTGCTACTGCGCGCAGCCCTCTTTCCGGTGTACATTGAATGTCAATCATCAGCTCGTCTTAGACGTACTAGTCGGCACGCGGACGGAAGGCGAGATTGACATCCGCACGGGCAAGACAGGCACATGTCCGTGTGGGAAACGCAGAAGCCTCGGCCTCGATGCGTTCAGACATCAGGGCGGAAATTTCACTGACGAGTATGAGAGACAACGCGACGGGCGAACACTGTATTGTTCGATGTTCGTTCTCGACGGAAGGTCGCCAGGTGCGACCGGTGTCGGAAAGGCGCCGGCTTGGGTGCGTAGGAGTGGGCTGGACGTGGTGGAGGTTGGGAAGAAAATCTATGTATCTGCACCAAGAATGGATTTAGAGCTGATGACTGGGTACGAGGTGCTGAAACGCTGTATCGAGGGCCGGCTGAGCACGAGCACGACTGAGAAGCGCCTTAGCGACTGGAAAGGCTGGTTGCTTGTCAATACCGGTGATTACCACGTTAGTAAGAGATGAACGTACCACAACACCGAAGTCGACCCATTTCTATCCATTCCATAAGCTGTCGTCGCCCGTGGTACGTCACGGCCAATATCCTTGCTGTGCCGACGAAGTTGGTTGCGCTACTGCGAGTACGACCTGTCATCAAACGCTGCTGATGCTCAGTATCAGCAACTCTCCACAATCAACAGCAACCCCAACCACGTTGGATGGTTTGATGCAGCATTGGACCATCGCTATCCTGTAATTCGTGAAGGGTCACAAGCAGAACGTCCGCCGTGTAAAACGCGCGGCATGCACGTGAGGCGACCCCACAGGTTGGTGCATCCCGTACGCGTGAAAGATGCGGAGGCTGTGAACAGCGTGCGCTTCCCGCATTTCCTGGTTAACTACGGGCCTCTGTACATAGGTGGATACAGCTACAGGGTGGGGTGAGGTGAAGCGTTGAGGTAAAGACTTCTCGAGCGTCTCGACATCAGGCCGAATCCGCCACTCTGTGGGTCTGCGGGACAGAGTGCGTTTGTCATGGATTCGATACTTGCCCGGCCGTCGCTAAGTCCTCAAGGGGTTTCTGCTAGCAGTGTCAGGTCGGAGAAGCGTCAGAGGTGCATTCACTCAGCACCTGACACGCATGCAGGTTGCCAGAGCCGTTGGCATGTAACTTCGATGTCCTTGTGCGAGTAGAGGGAGTCGGAAACACTGAACTCGACCGAGCGGGACATGTAAACACTGTGAACTGCGGTGCAGCGTCGGCATGCCTTGTGGTCACCGAAGCCCCGAAGCTCTAGAATTGAGGCTGTCAGATGGGGACAGGCGAAAAACACCGCACAAAATAGTTCGGAGACAAAAATGAGGTATAACTTTTGGGTTAGGCTGCGGCGCAGTGTACAGAGCCACGATGGAAGCCGGAAGGAACCGGGCGGTGACAGCCTCCGTTGGCGCAGCGCACAGAGTGAGGGAACAGAGACGGAGGGAACGAGACGGCCGAGAATCGTGCGTGCGTCAAGTCCGCGAATCTAGTTTCATTTGTGACTCGACGAACATTGAAGATACTCACGGAATTGGAGCTTTTGACGAGCCTCGCCGAACGTCGCTAGTCTGGCCGTTCGTTATTTCGGTTGATTTGGCACACCAGATAAGCATATTCGGCAGGACCCCGTATGACGTGCTCTATGTCCTTTCTTCATCGACATGGGAGACCACAGAGGGCCTTGTGCGCAGATACACTGCCAGCAGGTGCGAAGAAAGAAGAGGGCGTTGAGCGTGAAACAGTCGGCGTTGTGTTAGAAGAAGGCAATTGGTGATACGAGCTGCGGACGTCCGTCCAATAAACTGACTCAGATATACAGAGCGGGAAAACTGAGCTTTATACGTCCGCCAGAAAACTGAATTGATGCAGTCATGGACCGACGAACGAGATCATTGGCAGACATTTTGAGCGACACAAGATAGTAGAACGATGAGCTATAAAAAAGTTGGACAGCTTTAGAAGCGTACTCCTGTTTAGGATAGCCTAGAACAAGTTGGATGGGTCTCAGCGTTCGGGAGGATACGAGCAAAAGTGAAAGCTTGCGAAGAGATGAGGGAGCGTGGGAGCATCGGCGTCGGGCCCGGGCGTCGGTCCGTAACTCCTCCCGTCGTGTTTCCCACGCTCGCGCCCTCGCGCAACCTCCTACGCGCTGAACTCACCGACGAGGACTGCCGCTAACGTGTGCCCAGGTGCGGAACAACAGCTTCAAGGCCGTATACATGCGCCCTTGGTGACCAGTGACTCCCGGAGATGCGAGGTGCAGCGCCCTGCTAGGCTTGGCGGTGAATGTTTACATTTACATTTGCCCTTATTTCTGCTGCAAGGCCCGCAGCTTGACAAAGATGCTGCAGAAGCAAACGTTCGAGCACATCAAGGCAAGTAGATATTTCCGCAGATACTATATTTCAGCTTATGTATTTTCTACTGCCTGAACATCCACGAGAGCCCGCCACCCCCTACCCCTCATTCAATTTTTTGGCGTCCCGTGGTGATATGGACCCACAGCCCTCCGTCAGCTACCTGGGATATCAGTGACACTCCCCGCTCCTCGACTGTCTCTTTGCTCATTTGGCGACACCCTTGGTCCACTCTCCTGGCCTGTACACTACACATTACACGATGGATGAAGCGTGCATGACAGTGCTGCATAGAGCTACCTCCATCACCGCGTCCGCTCAAAGTCCACTCACCTCGAAGCCAAGTTTTACACTCTTAGTCTTCATGCTGCCCGATTAAAAGTCTGCAATACGCATCCTGTGTATACCTGCTCTCTGAAACGCCATTTACTCACAACCGTTCCAAGTCTGTACCGCCTCAAGCTCAAGCAACGAAGTATGCATGAAGTCTGCGTGTCGAGCATCGTCTCTGTAGTCCATGCGAGTATTCTACTACCTTGTTAGCCTTGCGCTTCTGTGACGCTCTTCATTCACATATATAACACTATTCTTGTTGCAGCGCCGCCATTGCGATCGAAGTTCAGCTCGATCTCAGCTCAGCGTCATCATACATAGCAGAACCATATCCTGTTTCGCAAATGGCACAGCGCAACGCCACACGTCAGCGAGCCTTCTTGCTGCCTGACTACATACATCTTGCGCAGAATCCGACGCACTTCGTTCCGGTGAAGCTCTAATGCAGCCGCATAGGGCGTTCATAGGTCAGCAGATCGAACACGCCGTCCTGTGGGACCGCCACTGCAAGCCTCGCCGCCACCCAAGTGTTGAAGCGTGTGGTGGTGGTCGTCAGTGGCTGACCCCTGAATGACAAGTGTACGAGCCTACCGTCTGTATGGGCTAGAGTCGAGATTCGATGAGTGCGGAGCGGGTGCAGACGCAAAGTCGTTGAAGGCCTCATCGGATCCAATCTTTGTGAAGCCTTCGTTCGCATCGCCCCTTAGAGTCCTTGTCGTCAGCATAAACATCAACGGGCCTCTGAAAATTGGTGATTTTTTGAGCCTGCACACCGTTTGCTCCTCGAGAGCCTTCTTCCTCTAACTGCTTCTCCAGCCCCACCATTTATCACTACATCAGGCTTTGCTAGGCTTCTCTAGTGATAGGCATCACCGCTTGATGTACTCGCCGGGTGCAGGAGCTTCTGCAACATGCAGACTGTCCCTAGCTTCCTCTTGCTTGAACCACCTCATGACACGCAGAAGTCCGGGTATGTCTGGTAGGAGGAGGCTTGAATTATCTTACTGCGAGAATCAAGCGTCACATACCTGATTCATCAGTGTTTACCGATTCCAGTCAAATTGCCTAATCTTTCGTGTTCCTCCGCGGATCTGTCCAAGCCAAACGACCAAGGGGAGCTCGAGATCCTGCTACTCGCGGCTTTATATGACGTCGATGGTGTGATGTATGCATGGCTGAAAAGGTGTGAGGAGTCGGTCTAGAATGATTCAAGCATTCAAGTCAGACGTTGCACCTCTCCGGATGCATACTTAGTTCACGGCCGATACGCCTACAGCACGACACTCCCTAATTCACTGCATGCACGATAGTCGAAGTGTGCTTTGGCGGTATGATGCTTATTGGAGACCGTTCACGCGATCTGATCGCTAGTCTGGTCGCCTCGAGACGCCTCAGAAAGATTAAGAGTCGATAATGCCCTGACGACTGCGCGATGCGTCGAGAATAATCATGGGGTCACACCAGCCGTCAGCATAGGTGGAAGGGACTGCCTAGCTTGTTCTATGGGTGACGAAGCAATGATAATCCGACAAGTCGCGGTATCGGCCATTGTCCAAGCGCGCTGCTTACTACGAAGATTTCCAGTTCAACTGATGCCATTTCTCGACTTACTGGCGCGACACCCACTGTGAAAGGTATTGCATCGAGTCTGAACTAATGTACCGATGTAAAGCATTGGGAAGAGGAAGGAGCTGGCTATCCTATGGCTGTCTGTGAGCTATATTGTGGCTGAGAGTCTAGTGAGTGCAAATGCCGGCAAGCGCCGCGCTCGAAACGTCACTCCGACCGACGCTGCGCTTGTTGAGCCGTCTGTCTGCGCAACAACACACTCGAGATAGTGTTGGCGCACGGGCACTTGTCCACTCCGAAAGTACATTCACCGAGAGCATCTCCAAGAGCGTATGTTCCGAGTGACCGAGCATTCGAATTTCCTATCTCTGTTCATTTCCCTTTCGTAAGGCTACAAGCCTCTGCCCGCAGCATGAACGCGATATCGTTGCTGTACCTACATGTTGCAGATCTTTGTCGCCTTCGAATATTCTGTCTCTCCAATTGTATAGCTGATGCACGGATATTGCGGTCAGAGAGCTTAGCAATCCGACTGAGACTTTGAATCCACGGATTGTCCAGAATGGTTGGCCATGTGATCACGAAAGTATTCTCTCACTGGCTGCGGTGTGGGTTTCGGCCAATGAGAGCGGTTTGCAGGTGCTTGCAGCCTCTGTTTTGCGCCAGATCCTTCTCTTATTGCGTCATAGCAGAAGCGGCACATTTGTCTGAGTGCTGCCAAGTTGATCATATCGACGACGAATGGTGACACATCTCTTGGCTCAAGTCGGGGTCTCGGAGATTACTGACATAGTGCTGAGAAATCCACTTCCATCGTCCGCAGCGGCGCGTTCACACTGACAGCGGGATATAAGAACGTCGAGCAAGCGAGCATCCGATCATTCAACAGCTAGAGTTTAAGTACATCTCAATTATGGCGACCGCTACAGTTCTTACTCCCGGAGACGTACCTACCTCTCTCAACTACTACGCTCCTATCGGCGAGGAGCGTCCGTACAACTACGCTTACGAGGCTCCACAAGGGATCCCGAAGAGCAACGTCGGTACTGATCCTCATCCTGCGGTCATCCACGACGTACGCGGCAAGGAAGACACGGTGTCCCTCGATACCACTGGCTTCCAGTTTACGAAGCATGTCAGCGAGGAGAAGGACTTTCTCGACGAGGAATTGATCAAGACGAGGTACTATAAGGAGGTGGAGGAGCTGCTGAAGAAGGAAGTTGGTGCGAAGCGTGTCTTCATCTTCGACCACATTATCAGGTGAGATTGAAAAAGCGTACATTGAGAGGCTCCTCCCCGCGCGGGAATAAGGCGGCTCACTGTGGATAATAGACGCAAGCCCGGCGGGAATGGGAACGATCCCGCTCGCGGACCGGCCGTACGTCCTATTTATATCAATGGCCACAGCAAGCTTATAGTCTCTCAGTTACTTGTCCATATCGACCAGACGTTCGAGGCTAGCGTGAACCGCGTGCACTACCACCTCGGTGACGAGGCAGAGCGTCTGCTCAAGGGCCGCGTCCGCATTATCAATGTCTGGCGCCCCATCGGCAACCCCGTCTACCACAAGCCGCTCGCAGTCGCGGACTGGCGCACTCTCGACAAAGAGAACGACCTCGTACCTGTTCGACTCATCTATCCTCACCGCGAGGGCGCCACATTCTCCGTGCGCTACAACCCCGACCACCGCTGGTACTACCTCTCGAACCAGACGCCTGATGAGGTCCTGTTCATCAAATGCTATGACTCGGAGGAAGACAAGGCGCGGTTGACCCCGCATACGGCCTTCCCTGATAGCACCAGCCCGGAGGATGCCCCTCAGAGGGAGTCGATTGAGGTCAGAACCCTCGTCTTCGACACTGAGTAGGTGAGATGTTGGGCGTTGGGTTTGTTTAGCTCGGCTTGTAGGAATATCAGAGGCTCGTATCGTTTGCTGTAATCCCATGAGAAGACTCGTGTCCAGGCATTAGGACAGTTGTGTCGGATTGGCTGCTCGGGTCCTGCGTGACGCGTGCCATGCAGAAAATGGTACGCGAAGTACTGCTGTCTGCGTTAGGAATACAAAGACCCAATTAGATTTCACGTTGATCAGAGGTGCAACGCGACCAATCTGAATGGAAATTTCGTGTGCGTCGCAGAGAGGTTGAAGGAATCGCAGAACGCCGCCGCCGCGCCGACGAGATTCAAAGCGGTTAGCATGACGGGTGCGACGGCAATGCGCGCCAAGCGCGAGGATATTTTCGGTATCATGCTCGGCTTCCAGCGATGATGTATAAGGTGCTGCCTCCGCGCTCAAACTCGGAGATCCCCGCAGCGAGCGCGTCGATCTACGGAGATGTGCCACCAGCGTCGCCGTTGCGACCCTCGTCGCCTCCATAGTGCACAACGCGGTGGGCGTGGACTCCATTGACTTGCAGACGGAGATTGCTACACTCGGCGTGACGGCAAGCAATCGCGTTGACACTCTGAGTTGAGACAACATGCTCTCGGTCGAGGACACCGCCGGCGGAACCTTCACGAGACGTCAGGAGGACAATGCTCGAATATCTGTGCTTCGTCTTCCACTGCAGCCATGACTACAGCCTACGCCCAGTTGCTGAAGTGTCAAGGCTGGCTGCAATCCGCACCGATGGGAGTCTATTCGCGGTCAGTACTTCAGCCACTGTACCGATTCATTCGGAAGTGGGGCTACGAAGTCGTGGATAACAAGCTCATGCAGCACGAGAAGGATCATGGGGTAATCATCAGCTACGTCGATGTGCACTAGCTCGTCCGGTTCCTAGAGCGCATTATGCGGATCATCCTGACGCGAACGGATGAGGTGAACGTGAAACTACTTAGCTGAGAACTCTCGCACTTGCTGGATGAATCGTGAAGGTCGATAGGATCGGTTGAAAACGTGCGATCTTCCAGAAGTACTACTTAAAACACTCGTCCGGACGTTTGCTGGTATTGAAGTTGTATATTGGCCATACACATCGCGATGTTACACCGCGTACAACTTCCTCGAGGTCGACGCAGCCGAGTAGAGCAAGCCAAAGGCGGGCCCCGCTCAGGCGAGCGGACCCCCAATGCGTGTCGCGGCGCTCACAAGTGACGAATGTTGCGCGATTGCTGCATCAAAGCCGTACACTGGTGCACTGCACACGAAGGAAGAGCCGTCGTGCGAGAGAATCGAGTGCGATATTGCCATGGTGAACTATCGAGGCGTCGGGATCATCCGTTATTGGCTGACCAAGACCGTCGTCATGTCATGCGTAGAACCAAACGCTCCACCTGTGAGCTCAGGCGTAGGATGGCAGGATCAAGCAAAGACCACCGAAGGCGCCACGAACAGAGCAAGGCCGTTACCGCTCGGTGACGCTTACGCGTCACCGACGCCTTGGAGCCGCTCGAGATGATACTAGGCGCAATTTGAGCCCGCGTATCTGGACGGCGAGGATTGGTGTCGCCGAGAATGTGGCAGCAACGCGCGTGGAGAATATGCAGCAGAGCCTGGGGGTACCATACAACAGTCGTAGGTCGTAGATCATCGCGTATCGATCAACAATGAAATATACGGCAGCAGCATAAGAAAAAGGCCACGATAAAATGAAGTTGAGCTGTGAACGAGTTAGAAGTAGGGAGGAGTGGAGACGGTGGAAGCTGTATAGACGAGAGAGGTGAAAGGGCGACGACTAATACACGGGCATGGTCAGCTCTGTCCTCGGCCGTAGCTCCGGACGGAAGGAATAGTGAACCATCGATCCTGTTAAGATCGTCTCAGCTTCGGAAGACAAAGTCTTTGCTGTTTAAAGTTCCCGAGCACAGCTCGTCATCATTGTGTTGCCCGATGAGCGCTGGCGGGTCCAGACCAAGACCGTAGAGCTCAGCTTCGCGACTGCAATGTCAACACGTCAAGATGGTGGTCCAGGGGATGTCTCAGCGCACCTTAGGTACGGCGAAGGAGGCGACGCCCGCGTCTAGATGCCGGGCCCAGTGGTGTTGTGATGTCGCGACTGCGTTTTCGCGAACTGACCGGGCCAGTTGCAGTCCAAACATTGCCTGCAATCGCTGACCGGAAGCCAGGGTTGCCAAGAGCACGGTTCGGGAGGCGCAGAAATCGGATTTGTACCGCAGACCGCAAACAGCGGAGACGGCCAGTTGGACGTGCGCATCTCGAACACGGCGTACCACCACACCCACGAGGATCTACGCGAGATGTCACGCAAGGCAGATGTCCAGTGTACCGGGCTGGTCCCCGAGACCTCCGGGCCTCAGGGCTCCGAGGTGGATGGGGCTGCGGATTGGACGGGCCGGGATGGGTGAGTGGGAGGGACGGTCGCCGCAGCGCAAGACGGTCCATGGATGGTCTCGCGCGAGCCGTAGAGGTAGCACTTGGATGCTGTACCACGCCACACACATACTCCGATGGTTCTTTATCGTCAGAGATAGAGCTTGGCGTATGTTTGCGATGACTGCGGACGGTGCCGGTGCGGAGCGGCTGCTCGTAGAACGCGAGCGGGACCCGGGGCGCGCTGCACACAGGTCAGAGGCGCCTCCCCGAGGCGGTCGGGCCGTGAAAAGCGGATACGGCAGCGTTTCCGCTGCACGAAGCCCTCCTTCTGTTACGCATTGAACGCTGGATATCAGCTCGTGTTTGACGTGCTACATGGTATGCGGACGGAAGGCGAAATTGGTATCCGCACAGGCAAGACAGACGCATGCCCGTGTGGGGAACGCAGAAGCCTCGACGCGTCTGACCATCCGGACGGCAGGACAGAATGGCGAATAGGAGGGATGACGCGGCGGACGAACGCTGTATTGTTCGATGTTCGTTTTCGACGGAATGTCGCCAGGTGCGACCGGTGTCGGGAAGGCGCCGGCTTGGGTGCACGGGAGACTGGAGTGGACTGGGCGCGGCGGAGGTTGGGAAGAATATCTTGACATCTGCATCGAGAGTGGATTTAGAGCCGATGAATAGGTACGAGGTGCTGGAAATGTTAATTCACGGGGTCTTTGGGATGCACGAATGATTTTGCTGTCTCGGTGGATTTGCGGGACGATCTGTCCCTATCGGATATTCGAAGAATTACTCCGACACTCATCGTACGGTAATCGAATCTCCGGAAGATTGCTGCTGCTAGCAGCGAGGGAGACAGAAGCGCAGGAATTGTATTAGTTCATCGTTCGACGTACAATATCAGACTGTCAGCACGGTGACTGATGCGCTGGACCGTCGCTCTTTGGCGGATAGAGGCAGGGCAGCTACAGAGATAGCCACATACAGAGCGGGGCGCACGTCACGCACATAGGATTACGCCGAGGAAGCTGACAATCAGCACCGCTGCGAACGAGGGTCTACTGCGCTCGTGAAGGGCTGCGGGCGGAATGCCCGTCGTGTAAAATTGTGGCCGAGAATTGGGCAAACCCGTTTGTTTGTTGAGCTGTGCCACACCGTACACGCGTGGCGGATACCGGTGCTGTGAAGTGCGGTGCGCTGTTGGTGTGCTTTGGGTTGACCGGAGTCTGGGCGGTCTGAATCAGTATCTTTGAGTGCGGGGACGGGCAACGAACACCGCGCAGGGATCTGGAGCGAAGAGAAATAGGGAGTGAATTGTGATGTAGTGTACAGAACCATGGTGAGAGTCCGCATGGGACCGAGCGGTGAGCATTCTGCGCAACGCACCGCAGAGAGGCAGGGAATGAAGACGGAAAGAGAAAAGGAGATGTCAGACCGCCAGACCTACCTAGGCGTGCTGTACACGGAAGCATCAACATTTTCATCGTATAGCTTCTACCAGTCGGGAATTTGGGGCCGACAGTGACTTTAGAGAAGCCCAGCACACGAGTAGCCAGTAGTATAATGAGCGATCGAGCGATCTCGTGCAAGGTGGCAGAGACGTCAGCGAGCGCTAGGTCTCAGAATGCCGTCTGCTTCTTGCTCGGCGGCAATTGGGGGTGTTCCCCGAGAACGTGGAGCTTCTGGCAAGCCTTGACAGGTATCATCGGCCTGATCCTTCGTGATTTCGTTGGATCTTGCGCCGACACGAGACGGCCAACCTTGCCATGGAAGACGACGTCTGATGACATGAAATCGCGGGGCCCATCAGTTGCTGAGATCCACAGATCGGGGAAGCTAAGCTTTGCATGCCCGCCGGGGACTGGACGGCCGTGGACCGACAGGGGAGACCAACAGACGTTCTGGGCGGCAGAAGACCGCGGACCAACCGGTTCACGAGCGTTGAGCGGGTCCAGAAGCGTGTTACAGTGCGAGAGTAGCGGAGAACGAGTTGGCTGGATTCATCCGTTGGGAGACGAACGGCGGTGCGCCTCGCGAAGGGGCCCACGGCGAGGAAGAACGAAAAAGCGTGGGGCCATCGGACGGCGGGCGTCGGGCGTCGGGTCCGGAACGTCGGTCCGCGGCTCGCCCCGCCGTGTGGAGCGCGCCGCTGGTCCGTCACAGTCGCGGCGAGAGCGTGCTACGGCTACAATGGGCAGGGCGCGAGCTCTCTAGGGGCTCATAGACAGTTTTTCGGATGTAAGATAGCATTTTGGCAGCGTGTGCTCGGCAGAGTGCTGGGTAGCAGCTATGGACAGCGGGACAGCCGGAGTGCGCGGGGACGCCGGGCGAGGTACGTGAGACGTGAGTGCGGTATGGCACGCTCGAGGCGGTGCGATGGGACGGGATGGGACGGGATGGGCGAGCCGGGGAGGGCCCCGGTGCGCTGGGCGAGGCTTGAGAGGCGGCGGGTCCTGCCGCGGATAAACACGACTTTGGTGTGCTATCGAGAGGGCGCGCTGTGCGGCATCGGTACCGAGAGCGGACGTGGTGCACTGTGTCGATGGACTTTGCGCGCGCGCGCGGCCGGACGCCGGACGCTGGAACGCTCGTGCTGGGGCCTGTGGATCGGCCCGTGGCGGTCGCTGCATCGTACATACGTGGGGCGGCGGGGGCGGGCGGCGTGCGCGATGCGAGCGGCCGGGGAGGGGACCGATTGGCGTTCCGAGTGCGAGCGCTCGGCGCGTGGATGCGCAGGGGAGCGGGCGTGCGGAAGCGGGGCGGTGTATGGGGCATGCGCTGCGAGCTGCCGGCGATGGACGCGCTGTGGTCGGGAGAAGTACGAAGATGGACGGGGACGGCGGGCTTGGGATTTGCACCGACGGGACGGATCTTGGAGCCGACGGGTGGGGCGTTGGAGGACACGCGCGAAGCTGGGAGACGCGATGTGAGGCCCTGGGGAGGAGAAGAAGGGGGGAAGATGCGACCGGGAGGCAGGATCTCGGGCGAGGGGGATGTGGGTTCGAGCGCGCGCGCGGTGTGTGTGCGAATGCTCAAGGGTTTGCTTCGCGCGCAGGACTATGTACATGGGCGGGGCGAAGGAACGGGCGTACATACCTAGGTGGTGCGTGCGGTGCGGGACTAGGCTGCTGAGTGTGAGGGAGAGTTGCCGGATGGGGCAGGGGCAGCTCCTCAAAAGGGAATGGGCGCGTCATGGCTGCTTACGTCACGAGGCGGTGGCCGGCGCTCGCACTGGTTCCATCTCGTCGCCTCTCATCGCCCTCTCTCCCCAACCCTCTCCTCCCCGTCTTTGCCGTTGCACCGCTCGCTCGCTGCCCCGCCATCGACCCGCGCCCGCCATCGCCCCGCACCCGCCATCGACCCGCGCCCCGCGCCCGCCATCGTCCCGCGCCATGTCGTCCCAGACCCCCGTGCGCCCCGCCCGCTCGCTCCAACCCGCGCAGCACCCGCTAACCCGCTCGCCCACAGCTTCGTAGAAAGCTCGTCATCGTCGGCGACGGTGCGTCTCTCGCTGCTCACCCCCCCGCGCCCAGTGCTGACTGCAGCCCCGCGCACACGTCGCACGCCGCCCCGCCGCCACGCCGCTCACGCATGCTCCGCCTCGCCCATCCCCCCGCTGCAGGCGCATGCGGCAAGACCTCCCTCCTCTGCTCCTTTGCCCTCGGCGAGTTCCCCAAGGAATACGTGAGTCGTCGCCGCCTGGCCCGTCACGCGCGCTCACCCCGAACGTTTGCCGCACACAGCAACCGAGTGAGTCCCGTCTCGCTCGACCTGTCGCTGCCACAGCGTGCTTACGCCCGTGCCGCCAGCCATCTTTGAAAACTACGTCGCCGAGATCAGGCTCGACGGCAAGCCCGTCCAGCTCGCCCTCTGGGACACCGCGTGCGTCGCCCTTCGCCTCTCCGCAGCCCGCGTACTCATCTAGCTGCGCTCACCCACACGTAGTGGCCAGGAAGAATACGAGGTACGTCCTCCGTCGTAGTTTCTCCTCGCGCAACGCTGACCGCGCGACTCTCTCCTCATTCCATCCCCTTCGACTACCTTGACTCACCTCGTACCGCCCCTGCTCGGCCACACCCCTCCGTATCTCACAACGTACACCCCCCGCCGGCCATTCCTCCCACCCGACGCGCTTCCCTGCGCCTTGCTCGGTCCGCGCCACACCCCACGCCCACGCCCCTTCCTCACCGGCGACGCCCTTATTCGGCCCCGCGCCACACCGGCCCGGTCGCACGCTGCCCGCGGCGGACGGACGAACGCGCGCGCGCGCACACGCACAACGGCGTGATGGCTCGCTGCGCGCACGCTCTGGACTGCGGCTGCTATCGGCATCGGCGCCGGCGCATGCGACGTGGTGGTGTGCTCTGCTCGCGCGGTCCATCCTCGGGCTGCCCCAACTCGGGATACACGACGACAACGACAACGACAACGACGGCGGCGACGACGACGACGACGCTGCTATGCGCGCGCGGGTTGACGCGCACAGCGCCTCCGCCCGATGTCCTACTCCAAGTCGCACGTCATCCTCATCGCGTTCGCGATCGACACCCCGGACTCGCTCGACAACGTCACCGTCAAGGTGGGTCCCGCGCTTCGTTTCGTTGGCTTGCGCGGGGTTGGGGCGGGGTGCGAGACCGGGACGGGTGGGCGGCGGAGCTTGATGCGCGGGATGTGCGCAGAGTTGTGATGCGCGCGAGTGGCGGGCTGCGCTGCGCCGCATGCGCTGAGCGAGCTGGATGCGGGTGTGCGCGGCGCAGCAGGTGTGGGACCGGACGTCCGGCGCGGCGGCGCATTGGGGCGGCTGGGCCGCGTTCTGGGCCGACGGTCTTGTCTGGATGTGGAGCGGCGGTAACGTGCTCGGGCGCTGCGCGAGGCGCGGAGTTGCACTGGGCTCCGTACAACGCGTCGTGCGCCCCCGCTCGCTCTTCGCGCTCGCTTTTCTTTGTCTTTGCGGTTCTGGGCTCCAGCGCGCGAACGGTGGTGCTGACGCCGCGTTGCGATGTGTAGTGGATAGAAGAAGTGCGCTCGATCTGCGGGCCGACGATCCCCGTCATCCTCGTCGGCTGCAAGAGCGACCTCCGGCCACCAGAAGGTGAGTGCGCGTGTGTGTTTTTTTGTGTGCAGGGCGGTGCTGATGGATGTGTTCGTCCTTGAATTTGTGGTTTGTGCCGGATTTTGTGTATCCTCGGCCTTGGCTTCTGCGATCCGTTTCCACCTTCCGCATGCACTTCGTCCTCATCACTCTCTCCGCGCTCCCGCGCCTCGTCCTCATTTACACCGTCTCCGGCGTACGCGCACCCAGGCACCCCCTCAACCCGGCAGTTCGTCTCGCGCGCCGCGGCCGAGCGCGTCGCGCAGGAAATCGGCGCGCGCGCGTACAAGGAGTGCTCCGCGCTCCGCATCGAGGGCGTCGACGACGTCTTCGAGGCCGCCACCCGCGCGAGCATGCTCATGCGCGAGGGCGTCCCTGCCCACACTGGTTCCGCCGCCGCCGCGGGAGGACGAAGGCGGAGCGGCGAGTGGGAGGGCAAGTGTTGTGTTGTGTGCTGAGCACCGAGTGCTGCCGCTCGCGCAAGTTCGTCAAGTCTTGGCGAGCTGAAGGACATGGATAGAATGTGAGTGAGAATGGGCCGGTCATGGCGCTATATGCGTATGATTGACGTCCCCTTGTAGGCACCATCAGCCTATTCGCTCGCCCGCCCGTTTGCTCACTCGTCCCACCATCTCTGTCTGCGTCATATCTCATGATATTGCTCCGCCCTCGCCCTGGATCCCCGTCCCGACTTGACCGCTGTCACACGCCCCGCTACGTGCCCCACGCCCACGTCTCTCGCTACTCCCGCTCGCTCGCTCTCCCGCCGCCGCCCGCTGCTCCCCGCTACCCCTCGGACAGTCGTTACGTACTGCACTCGCCCCGCCCACATACCAACCTACCCCTCCATACGCCCCCGCCCACGTACCCATCTACCTACCTGCCCAGCTAGTCCCCCACCCCTACGTACTCATCCCGGCCCCCGTTCCCGCCCCGCGCGCAGCTCTTGCCCCTCGTCATCTCGTCTCGATATCTCGTGTCCCGTCCGGTCTGCTACTCTAGATGCCACGCATGTGGCAGTGTGGCGCGCGGAGGTGCGCGGGGGTATATGCGCATATGGACAATTGGAGTGTATATATTAGTGTTGCATTGCATTTTTCTTCCTCTGTGCTCTACTTTGGCGTGTGCGCGCGTCGTGTACTGTGCATCGCGAGTTGCGTTCGCGCGCGTCAACATGCGCCGAGAGATGGCAATGCGTCCGATCGTGTGTGAGTTTGTGTTTGCGTTGCGGACAGATTCTCGGAATGTTCACAGCTCTAGTATAGCCGCATCTCTAAGTTTGAACCTTATGTTCAAGGTTGGCGGTCAGCTATATTAGAGAGGGTACCATCAAACCTTACATTCTTCTCTCTTGTCCTGCAACAGTCATCATCACACACGACACATCTTTGCTTGTTTTGGTTGTGGTTACTACTGCGTGCCTTTACCATGTCCATGCGCAACAATTGTCCCATGACCAGGTCCCAGCTACTAGCTATTGTTCCTCGCCCTGATACCAAGCCTGGTACGGGTTCTCTCACCACCAAACCCAAATCTCTGCATCCTTTGAATGAGTCCGAGTCCGAGTCTGAGTCCGACCCCAAGCCCAAGCCCAAAGGCAAGGGCATGTCTAGCTCAGAGTCAGGCACGGTATGTAACTTTATTACATTGACACCAACTTGCTGCACATTGTGAAATGTGAGCGTCGCCCACATTTACAATTACAATGTAGGCGATGCCCACATTTATCACGCTCACTTTATAATTTGCTACACATTGTAAATGTGGGCGTCGCCTACATTTATCACGCTCACTTTGTGATTTGCTACACATTGTGAATGTGGGCGACGCTCACATTTACCACGCTCACTTTATGATTTATCGCTATATTTACCCAAAGGCTATGGCTGCAATTTTGTGACCACAAAATGTGAGCGACACCCACATTTATATGATGAAATGTCATTTGGTGCTGCAAATGTGAACGTCGCTCACATTTTAAAGGTGGTCAAACTATATCGTTTTGAGTCTGGCTAACATATTGCACGTATTTAGGAGGGCGACTCCAGCTCTGGCTCAGATGCCGCTGTGAACGCGGAAATCAAGCAAATGACCATTGATACAACTGGTCCTACAAGTGTACCGGTGTCGATCAATCACGAAGGCCTTCTTGTTGCCGAGTGGTCCGAGGGGACTGGTTCGGCCACTGAACCGGAAATAGATACCAAGTCTGTAGAAAAGGAAAAACCCCACAATGGTATGTAGCGCTTTAGTACCGGGCCAATAGCAAGCTAAAACACTGCTGCCATCACATTTACAGCCCAATCAGCTACTCCGCCTGATCAGAATGATGGAACAATCAATATGGACCTCGACTCGGACAATCCGGGTGTCACAACCAAAGCCAAGGGTGCTGGCACCCAGAAGCCTGCTCGCAAGGCCCCTGTCACCAAGGCAAAGGGTCAGAAAAACAAAAAACAATACAAGAGCCAATCTGTAATCAGGGTTAGGTGGCACCCCGAGCGAAGCGAGGGGTGCGATAGATACTTATCCTAGTCTTGAAGACTACCTGTGTTAGCGTCGACGTGGGTCAACGAGCTGGGGAACCACCCAGCAAACCCGTTTCGTCTTATATAGACTCATCAGGACCACGTTAGTCGACTCAGGTTAGGTGGCACACCGAGCGAAGCGAGGTGTGCGATGGATACTTATCCGAGCTTTGAGAGCTCCCTGTGTTAGAAGTCGTCGACTGGGTCAACAGGCTGGGGAACCACCCAGCAAA
>KB445825.1:0-146854 GCA_000320605.2 Gelatoporia subvermispora B
CGGGCACAGCCGTTCAGCAATAGTGCGTGTATTGCCTTGAATGTATGGAAGTCGAGGGGTGGCTGTGAGTCGAGGGCGGGGGATCTGCGATCGATGTATCGGCAAAGGTGCGTTCACCGCCGTAGGTGCATGGAAGTCGACCAGGATGTGTCACCAGGCTCGATGTTCGAGGAAGCTCGTGGTAAATGCACCGGAGCCGAATCCAGCGGTGGTGCAACTTCGGTAGATTGGTGGCGAAGAGGATCGATGCGCCGGGAGCGAAGGCGCCCGGAGAGCGGCAGCGGAGGTGCTGGACCAATGAATTTAGCAGCCGGCTCAATAAACCAAAATATTCTGAGCGGCCCAGGAGGAGTGTACGATACCCCGCAAATGGAAGGAAACGCCATGCATGGCCATGCATGAGGCACCCAAAATGGATGCATGACCATGCATGACGCTCCAAAAACGGATGCATGGCCATGCATGACGATCCAAAAAAGGACGAACGCTCATGCATGGCGCTCATTAGCACCTTGCGAGCAGTAGTCACCGTGGTTCATGCATCAGGGTCTTACGGTTACGACCGCTCTCTCATGCATGGTCCGGTCAACAAGGCCTGGAATGCGATGGTACTAGGTAGTGCCTCACGTAGCCAGGTTGGGGTTAGGGTTAACTAGACACACCCAAGTTGCCCGATGAGGCGAAGCTCACTTATCGGATTGACGACGATCACCCTCAGGCTCAACTCCGCATTCTGCTGACATTCTCCTGATTCTCAAATAAACCCTTGAGTCAGTGTGGTCTCTCTAATAATCAAAAGTCGGTCGTCGCACCTGCTCGAGTCAAACGCTCAAGTCCGACTCGAGTTAGACACAATTGTGCGGATCTTCTCATTCAGTGACTACTTCTGGCTGATTATACGCTGGCTATCGTCTAAGAATATGCAGGTCCGATTGAGTTTCCTACAGGATGGTTTGCCGACGCACAATGATGTCCATCATACGCTCCCCTTGCCCCCAGGCATCAGCACGTCCCTTGGAAAGCGCTCGCTTGCGGAAAGGCTGCGGCCGCCATGATTCTTCTTGGGCATGGAGGGGACACATGGTCTGGAGGGCAGATCTTTCGGTTGATGTGTTGCGGTTGCGGGGTGAGTACTCTTGTTGTCGGCTTCCTTCTTAATTCCTTTTCTACGTGGCTTTCGGAGGCTTGGTGCGAGAGACTCGGGCGTGATTGTGGATGAAGACATGATCTCGCCTGCGTAACTCGTCAATTCTTGTAGCCTGCCTTTGAGGCTACGTGATCTTAGTGCTTACGGGGTAGGCGCTCAGACTCAGAAACTTCTCCTTCTGCGAGCTTTCGAGGGAGTATAGGTGGAAAGTTCTGCAAATGGGCGGATACTTCAAGTTGTTTGGCCTATAGTCGAGTGTGAGCTGTGTTTTTACAGCCCAAGTAGCCCTCGATCCTGACCTTGGCTGGTGGAGGCGACATCGGTCTTCTTCTCTTCCTAGTGGCAGTCTCGGGGTTTACTTTGGTTGTACCAGACATCTCTCGCTCTGAGGGACTATCATACAAACCAATATATTGTGTGGACATTGATGTGACGGTCAGACTTCGACTGTCGGCATGTACACGATCTCCTTCCGGGATATCGCCTGATGGTAAGGCTAGGGGGAGGGGTTGTCTCGTTGAGTAGGACGTCTGTAAGACACGGTGAGCTCAATCCCGCTCCACAGCGCATCATTATCACTTACCAGCATGTTATCACAGACAGCGGGTAGCTCGAGGTATCCGATTGATATTTCCGATGTCGTCGATCGCATTCCATAGGGATCAGTACATGTTTTTCGGCTATCCAGTGAGAGCATTTGCTATCTCTTCTGGGATAGGCGCATTAGGAAGCGTCTCAGAAGGTTACGCTGCAGCTCCCGGTCAACGACCTATCTCATATCAGGTGTCACTGTTAGCAACCTTATCGATGTCAACGGCAACCTCCTTTTGTTTCGCCTGCCTTGCGGCCCGCTTTCCTTCGCATTTCCACGTCTGCTCGTTGTTCAGGGTCTGTAGGTGGGGCCACAGACTTGACTCTTGTTACTCGAACGAATACGACGGGAAGACATCAGGAGGAGGGATCATAGTGAGCCTCATGTGAATGCTAGCATGTGTGGCGTTACCGTTCCCTGTTGCAGATGGCGGTCATACCAACTTGCCACAAGACTATGGCTATCATGAGGCCTTGTGCTGACTCATCCACTGTTGTCACGGGCCCTGGAATCCCGGATCTGATGGAAAGAATCACAGCAGCTTCCCGCTGAGTTTCGTTTGAGCAAGGAGCCTGACCCAGAAGTTATAACTTCCGAAGCTCAGCAAGCTGGCGCTCTAATTTCCCCATTCCTGGGTCTCGTCTATGTACTCCTTGTTAATGTCCACTTGCGCGGACAAACCAACTAACATATAGCGAAATACAATACACGACTCAAGGATTGTCACGTCCTGTGGAGAATGTATTACATCAAAGAAATCCGTGTGACTGCAGGTTTTGGGCGTCAGCGCTCGGCGGAGTTAAGCCATGCGAACCTCCGTGCCTGGTAAGCGATGTTGTGTTCTGTCAGATAGTGATTGTTCTGAACAGAGAACAATGGCACAGAGAAAGGAACATCGAAGGCGTGCGATGAGTCTGCTACGAGCTGTGAGGCTTGACGATGCGACGGGTATGTCCACTATGACATCTCATGGAGATCGTTTTTGTGTTCTGACTGGCACATCCTTCGCGAGACACGCATGCTGAGTCGTGAATATAATGCCTGGCGCATCTGGATCACAATGGAGCCGGATTCCCTGGGTTTTGGCATGCATCTATTACGACTATTGGCCAGAGATTATAACGGATGTTCTATCGATGAGCACTGGAGGCCATAGCCGCCGTTCAAAAGACTATTCACTACCTCCTTGTAAGTCCATCCAGCAGCTGCCCACGTCTCACAAGTATCTTTCGGTTATATATGAGAGTATTGTAGCACCCAGCGACGAAGACCAGTCAATACTGGACATACATCGACTGTCATTGGGCCCATCTTGGACTATGGGATTGCTCTCTTGGCCCACTGGATCCTCGGCTTGAATGGGTGCTGTGTAGCAAAGGAGAGCTACAAGGATGCTGGCGGCGAGTGTCGCTGTGAAAACGATGGCCACTCTGTCGAGGGCCTCTAGTCGTCTGTCGAGACCGACAACTTCGTGCCTAGATCACGTTGATCATTCCTTACCTGCGATATTCACGGGGAAATATTCAACTACCCACCTAAAGCATAAGCCGCACATGTCGTGTGAGTAGCCTTTGGTCGAAGGCTCGTGTGGGCTGGGGATTTTGAGAGTAATCCAGGTGAGCATCTGCCTATTACCTGCAGAAGTCCTTAAGGCCAATATTGGGGTAAGGATCGCCACGCTCTGTGATATGAGCTTGGAGCTCAGGCATCATCCCGAGTTCGCTGTTGTCCTGATGTACTCGCTGCGCCTCATCACCTGATAGATGATATAACCTTCAGCTGAGGCGCCAAGGCAACTGCTCACGCATGTCTTATGCTGATGACCTCTGCAGGGGACCACACAAGGTGATTTTCACCGTTTCATGTGCCCTGTCGTGACGTGATCATCATTGCGCGGTGAAAGTGCGCACATGCCCGAAGGCATGCCATAACGTCTGCTTACCAGGGGGTAGCATACATCTTGAGCTGTGGCTCACTATACAGCACCAGAATTCGCCTTGGACGACTCTAACGCATTCTGCACGTTGTGGCAGGGAGTTGGCATGGTCAGAGCCAGGTCACGCGCGGAAGGACGCGCCCTAGTCACATGCATAATCACATGTACAGGCCGTCAGCAGCGCCGAGATGCCATGAAAGCATACTATCCGCCCGGTCGCTGTAGCCCACTGAGTTCGAGTCAGAAGCTATGGCTTCGCTGCGGTACGCCACGACCGCTTCGCATTCTTAGGACGAGGCTCGATAAGTTCAGCAGGACGACAGGCCGGAATACTAGACGGTTGACGGAACTTCTCGGTTCGTGTTTAAGGCTTACCTACCCAACTTTGTCTCCTGTGCCTCCTTGCATCACATACGAGCAGTGCAGACTTCCCATGAACCTTTCTAGATCGGTTATCCGACCTTCTTTGGGGGGCTAGAAGGCTCGATCTCAATTCTCCTGCCAGCGTTCGCAGGATATGCGGCCGCTCGGTGAGTTTTGCTCGATCATGAGACCGTCCGCAGTCATATCCCTGATCTCTGGCGTCAATATCATCGCACTTCAGACTTCAGCGCGGGCGCAAGGATGGTCTTAGCGCCAACTGAACATTCTGAGGCAATCCCTATTACCTTCGTCTTTGCTGTTCGTTTCCTCGCAATGCCAGTTATTATATGTGTACGTTACCACTGCACGAGGAGTCCACATTTATGATGCGCTACTCCGGAAGGCTCTGCATCTAACATGGGCTTTCCTGTTTCTAAACGGGGATCACAGGTTCCTTCTGATTCTATTACCTGCTGGGCTAGCCGTCAAGTTTCTTGCCAGCGTCGCGGAGCTTGTCGACGTAGATCATTACATGTATCTCCATCGCCGGTTATTTGGCAACCACAGTGCGCAATGTCGGTGCTACGGGCTGTCAACGCATTCTGATGATTCACACGTGGTATGCCACGTCCCCTCTGATGGCCACCGTGTCTTCCCTCACCTTACTTAACCATCGTTGAGGACTTGCTTGCGGCTAGCGTGGTCACGAAAACGGATTGACATCGTCCTCCAGAATGCTCAAAGCTCTTCTGGACATTCTCGCCTGTTTCATGCGTAGCAGACCACACCGACAGATCATTATTGATTTGTGGATTAGGAGGCAATCTGAACCGAACGTATTTGTACATGCTGAACCCGATCGAGGCTGCGTACATTATGTGGTATCTGCGTAATGGTACCATGCATTTCTTATCTTGTCTCTTGTCGCTCGGACCGCAGGCCCACTCTGCTCCCCATTTTCCTCGAGCCTGCGCTTCTTCCCCTTATTTCCGGAGTCCGACTGCTTGTCATCGTTCGTTTTGCCGCTCTTTGTAGACAAGTGGGAAGGGCCAGCCACTGGGGCTGGACCTCCTCCTTGTCTAGCAGAGGTCGCTCGCAATATACGACCCCCCACAACAATTGAGCCTGCCGATAAAATATGCTCTTCCACCTCAGGCATGCTGTCCTCTGGAAGCATCTGTCGCCCGCATATCTTGTAGTTAGCTTTTACGAGCTCGTAACCCCTCCCACCAGCTCTACGTGGGAGTGATAATATTTTGTCAGGCAGCGGGTTGCTGCCCGGTGTGGAAGGGCGTGGGCCGTCCTCACTGACAGACACTCCGTTGAATGGTGGTTCGGCTCGATGTCTCCCCGCCTGATTCGTCACAACAGACGCGTCAGACGTGAGGGAATCGCGCCCAGCAACTTCTGTGGTCTGAACTTGAGTCGGCCGGGCGAGGGATGCTGCATCGGCAGTACCGTCATTTGTCGCTGAACTGATCGTATTCTTCGGAAGCGTTTCCCAAAGGTCCTCACGACGATTTCCATCGGGATATTCGGGATGGATCGGAGGACAATCCATCTGGTGAGACGAAATGGACCGATCGCTACCGCTGTTTACGGTAGCCGCAGGAGGCGAAGCGTCGCTCCCGTGAGCATCAAGCTGCTGGGTTGCGCCGCGTGGTATAGTACCACGAGGGATACTCATCGTGGTATTGTGTGAGAAGATACGGAGGAATTGATAAGAGATAGGTCGAAGATGTTGGTGTGGTCAAGAATGCAGCTAAGTCGCGTCTTGCGCGACGCGCAGACCAGGACGCGAACGGTCACGAGTAGCGTCACGTAGACAACGTCACCTGGGAAGAAATAGATAGGAAAGGCGACAGTGAGACTCCAGAGGTTATCTTCGGCCTGAGCCGGAAAATGTGGCCATCCGCGAGACCGATCGATGCATTAGAGCGGAAAGAGCGCGCGAGGGAGGGCACTGTGCGAGTAGAGGAAGGTCAGATGGCCAAAAGGGGCGAAAAAGGCGAATTGAGTAATTTGGACGCAGGAGATGACGTATCACACACTGCATTGAGTCCCAGGAAAAGCATGAATACTGGGCGCCAAGAAAGGCTATAGGAGGCTGTTAGAAACCGAGAAAGGATGAGGGTCAATTGTCCAAAGTGGAGAGAAGAAGGAAGAACGGATTGAAGAGAATACGATTACATACGTGTCATCGGCAGCATGAGCTCCGGTAAACTAAATGACATGTCTGGATTAGTAGATACATGTTTGACACGCTGGTACGAGCGTATCCACCTCTGAACTCATTTGCGGAAGTTCGCATTAAGTAGAGACTGGACGTACATATTTCGATCATCTGTAAAATCTAGAACTTTCGATATATACTCGGCCGTGAACTCACCAAGCAACGATTTGAGAGCATTATGCCCGGCCCACGTGGCACTGGAGTCGTGCAATGGGCCAGACACCTAAGCAGTACTGTTATCGGTGACCTGGATGTTCTGTGGTACAAAGGCAAAAAAAAGGTCGAACGCCCGAAGCAGTTTACCATAGAGATATGATGGCAAAAATTGTGATGTCGGAGAAATGAGAGGTGCGGCCAAGTTCGACGTCGTGTCCAAATACAAATAATGCGTTGGTGCCCAAACCTCCGCAAAGACCGCGAGGACCAAACATGACTGCGATTCCGTACGCTTCAATCCGAATCAACAACAGCTTTGCAAACATATCGGTTGACCTCATCCAGCGGTTTCTCGCTACTCGTCGAGATATTGAGCTGGAGCCGCTGTTGAATCAAATTTTCAAACTTTCCTGTCTAATTCCTCTGAATGTCCCCTGGGTATAGTTAGTGCCTGTATAGCAGGAGCGCCCAGGAAGTATGATATAAAGGTTGCGACACGTCAAGCTCTCCTACTGTTCCGCATGCAGCGCGGCTGCAATTTTGTGCGTGACATAGCTCCAAAGCAATTTGAAGTTTATCATCTGCTCCCTAGGCACAAGCCCGAAGGGCAGCTCTACTTCAAATTTTAAGAGACTCGCTCTCGACCTGGCCCTTCATCACGTTTTCATCCATTTCTGCGTATGACATCTGTGTAGGACATCCTTGGCGCTGGTCATGCGATACGGATGTCGTCACACTGCAGCACCCAACGATCTCATCCTGCAATTTCCGCGTTGTTCGCAAAAAGTGCCGGAGACTGCCGGGGCACATGCGAGCGTCGGTTGCGCCAAAGATGCACGGAGCTCGCGTTGCATGTAGAAACGTGTGCCTTGGAGTTTCCAATACGGGAATATGGGAGGTATATGCTCCCCAAGGGCCGAAGTTATTGGGTTCACACAGCCAATCACTGTCGGGCTACCGAGTCACTAGGCGCTCTTGACCGGTCACGCGATAGAGATCGGTTGGGCCCTCCAGATGTGATCAAGACGATCGTCTCCAGGACCATTTCTTCTCCGAGCCTCGTGTCTCTTACCACATGTTCCCCATCATTCACGTATTCAAGCTTGCATTATGGTAGTGTCACCCATGGAATGCATTCTTGTGGACCGATTACGGAGGGAACGTTTGGCTCTCATGCTCAAGAGCCCCAAGCTGCTCAAGATGTCGCGGCACGCGTCACTGTTCAGACGTCCAACCTTGGGGTTCTACCGCTAATGGACACACCAATGCATTCAGTGAGGTAATGGGAATGGCTCAGGTATAGATCCAGAGGCCCGCGTGACCATCTGCTTGGTGAGTCAGGGGGTTTCCTGTCTCGCATTCGTTCACTGAAGGTTCTGAAATTTGCCGTGCAATCTGCATATTCGAATTCCTCTTATGTCCGAATTCATCAACAAAAGCTTTTGCAAGTGCATGGATGAACCGAATATGCAGACATTGTTCCTCTGATATGCTTGTCACCCCAGATTGCCCGATTGGCAGCACTCTTCAATGCGCACCGGATATCCCGCATCCACTTGGTTGCATCAACTCCAGCCCCGCGTTGGCCGCGCCCTTCCCATCTTTGGCGAGTCTCGCCTTTGCATCCGCATCGTCCATGATCACCGGACCCTTCTCGCCTGCGGGCTTGGCAGACGGAATATAAAGCCAAGACCTCACCCACTTCGCGTGCGTGGACTTGAGTTCCACAGCCGCTCTTCTCTGCCCGCTGATACCTGCTATCTGGACGCGTAGCATCACAGTAGCGGGATATTGTCAAGATGGGTAAAGGCGTATGTTTGGGATATTCTAGTACATACGCAATGATACTGATGAACATGACTCTGTCCAGTACAATGCGGCGATTGCATCGAACCCTGTATGTTCACGATCCATCAGCGACGTTCAGATCATCTAAATTGTATCCGATATGCCAGTATGTCGTAGGTGAGCCCTGCGTTGCTCGTGACTCAGTTCACAGAAGTGCTGAACGTAACGCATAGGGTCATTCGCCTGCATTGGTGGCGGACTGTTTGGCCTCGATATCTCGTCGATGTCAGGTGTCCTCAATGTACAGATCACAGTTAATGCGCTTCCGTTTTACTCACATTACTCCCAGAACGATGCCTACATGAACTTCTTCGGAAACCCAAACCCGAACCAACAGGGCGCGATTGTCGCTGCGATGCCTGCCGGCTCATTCTTTGGCGCGCTCTTGGTCACCAAGCTTGCTGACCTTCTCGGACGTAAGCGCACGGTTATCCTTAGCGGATGGATTTGGGTCCTTGGAAGTATCCTGCAATGTGCAGCTGTGGCAAGTACCTCGCAGTCTTCGTCGATAGTCTCGAAATTTCTCAATCTATCAATCACAGGATCGCGGTATGCTCGTTGCAGGCCGTGTCGTTTCGGGACTCTCGGTCGGTATTGCGAGCGCGATCGTTCCTATTTATCAGTCGGAGATCACGGCGCCCTCCATCCGTGGACGCATTGTGGCTATGCAGCAATGGTGAGACTCAATCGGCTGCCTATAGGTACTTGCACTGACTGCTCTGGCATGAGTGCAGGTCGATCACATGGGGTATCCTGATCCAGTACTTCGTTGAGTTCGGCTGCTCGTACATCAACGGGGATGCGTCCTTCCGTATCCCTTGGGGCCTGCAAATGATTCCTGCCATTGTTCTCAGTCTTGGAATGATCTTATTCCCCGAGAGTCCGCGTTGGCTCATTGATCATGATCGGTGCGTTTCCTTCATTGATATCGAGTGCACGTCTCCAGGTTGAATGAGGGTTTTTGGTAGCAATCAGGAAGCACTGCAGATTCTCGCAGATCTGCATGGTGGAGGTGACACGAACGACGAGCTGGTGCAGCTTGAGTATGCCGAGATTTGCGGCCAAGTGCAGTTCGAGCGTACCCAGGGCGCGAAGAGCTACATGGACCTGCTCAAGCCTGGTATTTTCCGTCGTGTCGGCCTAGGTGCAAGCTTGCAGATGTGGAGTCAGCTCAGTGGTATGAACATCATGATGTGAGCGGACCCAATCTTGACATCACGGAACGAACATCTCTAACGGCGGCTGCATAGGTACTACATTGTCTACGTCTTCCAGGGCGCAGGTCTTACCGGACGTCGCGGCAATCTGATCGCGGACTCCGTGCAATATGTGCTCAACGTCGCGCTGACTGGTATGTTTCCTTCGATATGGTGATCGATCTGTTCTGACATCGATGATCGAAGTTCCTGCCATCATTTACATCGATAAATGGGGACGGCGCCCTATGCTTGTCATCGGCACACTGTTAATGGGCTTCTGGCTCTTCCTCGTTGGCGGACTTCAAGGTCGATTCGGCGCCTGGGGCGAAGTCAACAACGCACGTGAGCACACCCTCACTAATTATCTGTAATTTGAGTGTAGTATTCACATGTACGACAGCTGTGTGGGTCATCACTGGGCATGAGGCTGCGACCAGAGCGATCATCGTCTGCTCGTATCTCTTCGTGTGCAGTTTCGCAGTCACCATGGGTCCGGTACGTGATATTTCAAACTAATATTTATAGCATTTGTATTGATCGGAACAACAGGTCTCGTGGACGTACCCTGCGGAGATCTTCCCAATGCGCGTGCGTGCCAAGGCAGTCTCCGTCTCCACTGGCACGTGGCCGATCACAGTTGTATCACTTCTATTACGCTTGCTAACGTATCAATGCAGCGGCGAACTGGCTCTTCAACTTTGCTCTTGCTTGGGCCGTTCCTCCGGGCCTGTCCAACATTGCCTACAAGACCTACTTCATCTTCGGCACGTTCAACTTTGCCGCGTGCATCCACATCTTCTTCTGCTTCCCTGAGACAGCTGGACGGACGCTGGAAGAAGTCGAGGAAATCTTCCAGCAGGGTCATATCTTCACCGCCTGGAACATTGGACGGGATGTTGGTAAGAAGAACTTGGAACAGGTTGTCAAGGAAAACAAGGGCATGGTGAGCATCTCCATGATTCCGGTCCGTGAGACAGTGTGCTAACTGACTCTGTGTAGGATGCCGTGCACCACGTCGAATCTATTGAAGAGAAGGCATGAAATGAAGTTTCATAATCATCAGTGGCCTCCACTTCTCTCTTCACGCCACAGTTGCATTCTCTTTGCGTTTCCGTCAGTATCTCTCCCTCTAGGCCCGACGCGTACCGTGACTTAGTCTTGTGCTGCTCATGTGCTTGTATGACTAACGCCGATGTCGATTCCAATTTACGTCCATCTACTGATGCTAATTATGCGACCTGCTTTGCATGAGGAAGATGCAGCCTGATGTCCTGTTAGTGATAGTGTGCATGCTGTGCGTCGAAACCTCGCAAATTTCACTCCCTGCATGGGCGTGAGTATCTGTCATATGTTCTACATGTCAAGTGCGTCTTCTTCCGACATAGCGGATCTCCGATGCCAGAAAATCTCACCCTGATGTAGACATTACCATATGTAGAGTTTATTATCCCACCAAGCCAGGAGCCTTCATTTGACAGCAGAGGTCGTATACAAGTCAGTTTGATTTGAGAGTGGAACCCGTTGCTTGGGTGGGCACTGAGTAGTTGATCAAGTCTCTTCTCGACCATGGCTTTCGGACCGACATCATCTTTTGTATCTCTTGAGTTCGATTTTCGAGGCTCAACGCGCAACCGTAGCTGTTCTATTAGCTGTTCTATTTCAATCCTGATCAGTCTCAGACCTATTTGCTGTACAGCTGATACAAGATGGCGACCTTCGATATCGCTTGATGCGACAGACAAGATGACATCGCGTTCATGCGAGAGTCAGACGTCCGGAATCAAATGTGCGATGCACTCACACGGGGCACAATCCCTTCTTACCACTGCGCATATCACCTTCGAGCATCAATATGATATTCGCTACGTAGCCGCAAAACTATATACTTGTTTACATTGGGACATTTTTCCTGCAGAAAATGTTTGGGCGTACGACTAGTAAGGAACAACGCGCACGCGGCATGTAGATAGTTTGAGTTCGAGCTTGACTCGTCATAATACTGCTATGATACTGCTACGGAACTATGCTGCAGGTTGCTATCCTGACAGCCACACCGGGGGTCGACTATCACCTATCAAAACCTTCTCAAACTGGCGACTCAGCGACCCATGATTGTGAGATTTAACGGCGATTGACGCACGGTTGTGTGTCATGGGTAAAGAAGACGTGCAGTCCCACCCGGTAGGACGTGAAGTTTCAGAGCTTGTATCACAGATCCGGTTCGCAGAAGAAGAAAAGTCCTCCAGTCCGAGGCCGAGCCGGGCCGGGGTTCTGAGTTCAGACCTTAGTCTCAGTCTGCCGGAAGTTGCGTGGCCAAGACGCATCCTCGAGATTGAGTAAAGCTGCAAGCATCTGGAATCCTCGTTTCGGAAGACACCGCCTGTGATTATGATCATTTTGCGCAAGTATTACAGAATAGGTTGAGCGGAATGATGCGAATATCCTAGCGGCAACAGGCTGGAGCACCGCCGGTTGTAATGAAAGGAGCACACTACAACATGATCATACATTATATGGATGCGCTGCATCGTTGTGCGTCAGTCATAATGATAGATAGCCTATACTCATCGAAAGACCAAGTCTCCATGTCGTGCATATCGAATGTCCAGTTTGAGACCATAGCTGCCATCAGACGTTCCACCCGCGAACCCATCTCACACCCAAAGCGAACACCGGAAAGGCATACGAGTGCATACCCCCTTATGCACGCAGCGCGCGCAACCGGTTCTGCACCTCCCGCATATCTCGGTTCCATTCTCCGTTGCGCGTCAACCATCCTCCCGCACCGCCCCGCGATCCACCTGCCACCATGCGTGTCTTCTCCCTGCTGTCAGTGCCCGCTTTTGCATGCTTTCGAGCCTTGAGTTCAGATTCGGAGAGGATCTCGACGTGTACCTCGCGCTCTTTCACGACCCAGCTACCCGACTGTGATCGGCTCCCGCCTGGGACGACGCGGACAGGCCGCGGCTGTGCCGATAAGGGCTGTCGTGCCTGAGCATATGTGAATTCAGTGGTTCGAGAAGATTGAGCAGGTCGTGCGGATTGTGGTTCGGGAGGCTGTGGTGGCTGGACACTTGGCGCCAGCGGCAGTGAAGGTCCGACGAGCTCCGGCGGGACGCGCGCGCCAAATGTCCTCGCGAGCTTCGCCATGCGGCGGCGACGAGTCTGCAGAGCCCGTGAGTGAGCCGTAGTAGGCGTCGGTGGCTCACTGTCCGTGAATCCAGTCGGAGTTATTGGACTCGGGGGGCTGAGCGGACTCGGTGGCGATAACATCCCGGCGGGAGAAGATGTAAGCGGCGATGGCGTAAGCGGGATCTCCGGGCTTATGTTCAATAAGGCTGTCCGGAGGCGGGGGAGGGGCGGCGGTGAGGGAATAGTTAAAGTGGAAGATAGGGAAGATGTCGAGGTTGAGGAGGCGGAGCCCGGGGTGAGCGGGAAAATGGGCGTCCACTGGCTGGGTGTCGGTGAAAGCTCTGCGGCACTTGAGGGGACAGCGATAATGGGATGCGAGGGTTGAGCACGCGCAGGGACTGCGTGCAGTCGAAGTACGAGCGGGGCAGGGAGAGGCTTGGGTTTCGCTTTCGCTTTTGACTTGGGCGTGGGACTGGACTGCGCCTTGGGCGGAGTCCGTCCGGCTAGATGTGGTGTCCGCTGTAGTTGCTCCGCATGATAGCTGGGTCCGGGCATGCTCTTCGTGTGAGGTTTCGCTGAGACAGGAGAGGGCGCGCGTGTCGAAAACGAGGCCATCGATGTGGCGGATGACGCAGGCGAAGGACTACGCATGAAGAGGCCCGATTTTCCGGTGCGCGTGGATCCTGCATCTGAGTCCGAGTAATCGCTCTCGTCGGAGTAATTGTGTGCATTAGACTTTGCGCGAAAGTGCCGAGGGAAATTGGAGCGCATAGGGGTGGTGAAAAGCGAGCCATGGCGGCGATGCGCGGGAACGTGGGGACGTGGGACACGTAGAACGGAGTCCGTCGCCGAGTCATGCTTCTCACTTCTGTCTCCTGACGGAGAGCTGCAGAGGGAGGATGCTGAGGTCGAAGCGACCAAAGTAGCTGGGTGGTTCACGTACGGATGGCCTGCGCTGGTGCCAGGGCGAACGTCGAGCTCTACGTCGAACTGCGGAGGCGTACCGAGCACGGCATCGAGCTTACGCGCAGTACGAACCAGGCGGGCACGCTGAGGGGCGGGAAGGGTGTTGTGCGTCGGGGGCCGCGACAGAGCAGGAGATGATGATGAGGAAGAGGCCATGGGGGGCATTGGGGTATGGAGGGTCCGGGTATTAGGGTATCGAGTACGAGGACGGAGCTATTAGGAATCCGGGGCAAGATGACTGAAACGCGGAGATAGAGAAGAGAAAGGCGGGGCGTACACAGTACTCCCTTCGTCTAGATGAGTCGAACAGTCAAGAACGACAGGGCGCAGCCCGTTGCAATCAGCTACCTAAGTATTCACGTACAATGGGCTGATAGGACAAAAGCAACCACATCTGTTGAATTTTGGGGCGCTAGACAGGCCTGGCGAAACGAACAATGACATGGGCTGGGGCTGATATTGATTCCTGATTCGGGAAGCCACGACGACGGAGAACAATTCGGGCAGGTGTTGTCGGATGGTGCACAGCTGGCGCGCGCGGGAGTATCACGGGCCAGAGTCGCCTGGCCGTGGCGGCATGTTCAGAATCTGTCGACGAAGTCTCTCGTCTGTTGAACCGTGGGATGACACAAGCGGTGCGCTGGCTGTGGGCGTCTTACGAGAATTCTAAGCTAGTCGTCAGTTCCAACAAATGCTCCTTGCCAGCCCAAACGTTCAGCCAGGACCCAGACGACCACAAGCACTCGACTTCGATTATATCAATTCTACTTGAGGGAGTGCTTCATTGGATTGATAAAAGGCTCCTCTGATGTAGCATCGTGCTGTGCTTGCAGTCGATGCCCACGGGGAAGCGTCCGGGTCGAGCCGCCCATCACTTGATAGCCACGATGAGAATGGCACGTTGCTGCCTTCATTTGCGCGTGTCTCCGGTGCGTCATTGTGAATCTGAGTGCGGCCCCAGCACCGGAAAACTCTGTAGACTGCGTTGGAACAAGGACACCGCCTTCGGAGCTAGAATGGCGGGATGGGAATACCGAGACTAGATGACAATGACGAGTCAGAAGGTGCGAAAAGCGGAGGCGCGCACAGCCATATCAGGGAGCTGTTGTCAGGTTGCCGAGTTGTCTTTGACCCGTCCTTGTTCTTCTAATATACTAGTCGTTCTTTGAGATACTGAGATGCGTAGCTAGTGCTGGCTTTACGTCGTTGGATCTTTGGACGAAGAAGGATTCGACGAACATGCAACCGTGTAAGGAAATGTTGTTTTGATCTATTTGCTAGTGCCTGGGCTGGGCGCTCACTGCCTCCTCGCAAATTTGACTGCCACTCCTACTGCCACCAACTTGCCATCGATACACTGGCCAAGCTGTCACAACCCGGGTACACCAATTCCTTGCAGTATCATCGAAATGCAACTCCAAATTCCGTATACTATGATCTTCTCTTCTTACTTGAATTGGCGAGCCTCAGGCATGGCGCAAGCTGTTGTCCCGAAGTACTTTGGCTATCCCCAAACAGCTCATCAACTCCTAATTGGTATACATCCCGCCTCGCCCCGCCCCACTCTGTTTATCTGGAACGCACCACGACGGGGATCTTAGCTGGCATCTGATATTTACATCCCGCACGTGGGAATGACGGATAGGTGATGAATCTGTCAACGACAGGGCTCAGTTCTGCATGCTGTCAAGAGGTCAAGATTCAGATAGGGCCTGTGCTGTGTTTTTCTCCGGGCACTTGAATAGAAAGCCAGGCCGTATAACAAGCATCCGCAAGCCGCCTGGGACGATCTATCTTCTTTCGGCGTAGTAACCATTCTCGGGAGTCGCGGACTCCGACTGCGCCCTGAATATTCTGTATATTATGGTGTATCGGATTCCTGAACCTGTGTACGGGTCGTGACTCAAGCTCTTGCTGCAGGCTGCAATGCGATGAGCTCTCGTGAACATTCTGCGATGGTCAGTATATAGCCCCGAAGCCAATTCGGTGTGTAATCTGACGTCGATGCCAATTTGTGGTCCACTCACAGCTACCCTCTCGCTCATCGAGGTCGCAATCTTCTTATCTCATGCGCGTCCTATCGTCCGATCATCGCTGAGCGCTGCTAGCTGTGATATATTCCACGGAACAACCTGTTGTTCTCGGTACCGGTATCCTATGAATACTACTGTACCCTAGTCCGCAGCTCCCGGCTTTCAGTCCCCGCTACGTATGCGACTACGCTGACGTGACCGAGTGCTCCGACTGACTGCACGGAACTTTGGCCGCAGCATCCGCACCAAGTTCAGGTTGCTCGAGACCTCATGCCCAAGTGGAGTTGTCATGGGCACAATGCTGAGTATCAGGTCCCATCGCGGCGAGGTCTCCCCTCGATTTCTGGATCAAATTAGACTGGGAATGATTGCGGACGGTGTGGTGGCTGCTATGTGAACTAATCGGTTGCTAATGAACGCTTTCGGGGTCCTAGACAAACAATACCACCATACCCTGTGACTCTCGCTCAGGGGTAGACAGCGTTGTTCTTTCACCAAGGTGCTAGTACAGCCGAAGGTTCGAAATGCATATGACATGCCTATTAGCTGACACTAGGAGTTTGTCCTAGGCATCGACCTGCATCATACATCAATATCCATCATTGTCCTATGATTTCACCTGTGCGCTACTCACAGTCCAGCGCTATGACCTCACGCGATTATCTTGCCTGCCGGAGCGCCTCGGGAATGTCCGGAGCTTATGGAAGACATGTACGAACATACAGCATGACGTGCATGAATTTTAGGCAGCGGATGCTCGTTTTCTCCGTGAGCATATCCCCGGCCGATTGCAAGCCAGCCAGATTCTCTCCTTCCATCACCGAGGACGTACCAAAGTGATGCGCGCTCCATACCATGAGTATCAGGAGGCGGGCTGTATGCCCTGTCGTGTGGTACGTACCCCGGGACGTGGAACTGCTTATTAGATGCATACATCTGTAGTGGCCTCGGTCATAGCAAGCCGTCAATTGAGATGTTCGGATTGTCGGATATCATAAGTTTCCCCTACATAGACGACATCTTGACAGCCGCATCGATACACAACTCGTTGAGTGGACCAAAGACGGAGAAACATATCTCCGGGAATGCTTGGCGCCTGTTCGATGGAACGATTGGCATATTATCACACACATGCTATCAGGCGTCCGATATCTTGCACTGGTTAAGTACGCAAACACGAGTGCGATCATTGCACCAAACTGGGCGTGCAATCCGATACGGCTAAGACACAAGTGCAATAGACCGTCGGCGAGATTTTCGATCTTCTACCCTGGCTTACCGTGCGTTCACGGAACCCATATTATATTTTTATGGAGAACGCAGGACAGCATCAACTTCCTCCTTGCGATCATACGGGCCGAATGGCATCCTTCATTCACCAGTACGAAGGGCTCGGATAGCTTGGTAAGAGGATGGTGAGCCTTTATTAGAGCCGTACAGGCCACAGACAGAACAACTGACTGAAAACCACTTTAGGCCACCTTGTGTGCACGACGAATTCAAAATCATCTACTATTTACTTTGGGAAATCTCCAGTATTCGCTTCTCCCTAGACTTGAGCACATTTGGTAGCTTGCCGACCCGACACCCTCTTGCACTTTCTTGACACCCCTTTCTTCCTCCTTGTGCAAGCTGAGACTTACATTGCGGTCGCAACCAATGTACGAGTCGCATGATTGAATCAGACTTGAGGCACCCACCACACAACTCCCTCTCATTGTGAGTGTTTTGAAACTGTGCGTTCGGTCGCACACACTGAGACTCTGGACTTGCCGATCGTCTCGCTGGACCACATGATACCACATTGTCCCATATTGAATACATTCCGCAGAGTAAAGCTTTCCACCCGCGTCTCAGAGCTAGCTCCGCTCACTACCGAGCACAATTCGACGGAGCTTGACATCGTGTTGCCTCCGCATGATTCAGGTGACATCAGCATACAGGATACTTTTCGTGCTCCGCAGTACGTGAAGTTTCCCAGAGACTTGCCAGAGATGACACGTTTGCTAGAATCCGTCTCTTTCACGTCCGTACGGTATCTCTCTGTCGCTGTTGAAACGTCTTCACGCGAAATAGGTGTCGCAAAAGCTTTTCAAATTGGGTGCATCGACTCAAGAACTCTCTCGGATCCATAGATATCCTTTTGAGACCACAGAGCCAACAAACGCAGTGGGATACCTTGGAATAAGACATTCTAAACCTGGTCCAGGCGTGGCCGGCTCTCCAATCCTTTTGCCTTCGCTTAACAAGCGCATCGTCGCTTTCAGTGACCGTCATCGAAACATTTACGCGGTCTTGTCCCCGTCTCAACCGTCTGTGCCTTCCGGAGAAGGAATATATGTCGAAAGTTCTTATTCAGCCACAGTCATTGACACCACATGGTCTCAGCTGCCTGGTCATCCTCATGCATAAACTCCTTGGGGGAACGGCTTTCGAATCTTGCAGAGTGCCTTCACTGCCGCTATCCCGAAGTCGACGCCAAAGGCCAATTATTACAGGATTGGTAGAGCTTTTCAGGTGCATATGAGGAGCTAAAGCGAGATTCTGGGCTGCATACTCTGTTTGAGGATTCAGAGAAAGACATGGTTTGCATCACTCCACAGGTCATGTATTATCTAGATTCTCTTGTTGCATACACTCCTTGTATCATAAATTCAAGCCTGTCATCTACCAACACGCCATGTTCTGCATGATTTACAGTCGATCGATGTTTATCGATTACATAGGTATCTTGATCGGGTGCACTTTTCGAGCTTTAGTACCATCATGCTCTTGACAGATGGGCTGGGTCGGGAATGCAAAATGTTCGACACCTGGAACAAGAGTCATTGCTGTAGTCCAAACTCCAGACCGAGCAAATATTGCACTGGGTTCCAACCAGACTGACCTCGTTTGCTTGAGAATACTGCGTGCTTAGGCTGCATCATACTGCGTTATCAATTTGTACTAATGGCTCATTTAGAATAGCTCGGTTAGACATAGCGTACATCGTCTTCATGGCAAATGAGAGAAAGATCAGCCAAAATCCTTCAAGCCCATATCCGTCGTGTGTAATCGCACAACATCCCAGCCCAGATTATGTATCCAAGATCACCATTAGCCTATCCGGGAATTTATTCAGCGCATTTGTCAAGACGTATGTAGCGCGAGGTCACTCACCTTGAACAATCGGCAGCAGTTCTTCGATGATTCTGGGTCAAACGCGAGGAGTTGCCACATCAAGTGCATCGCGGTCCCCACAACGCTGATTACATAGTACATTGTGCCCTGAGAGTTAAGCATCCCTGCGTAAGCTATGCATCCAACGAAGGCCGCGGAGAAGAGCGACAAGAACAGTCGGATATGCTTTCCGAAACGGACGGCAGTTGACTTGACGCCCGCTTTCACATCATCTCGTCGGTCCTGGCATGCGTAGATAGTATCGTAGTGGATCGTCCAGCTAAATGACGTGTCAACTGGTATTTATCGAATAAATAACATAGCACTAACCACAGGCCACCGATGAGCAACGTTACCACTAACGACCAATTCATCGAGCCAGTATTAGAAACCCAGGCAACAGGAATGCCCCATTGCATCGCGATTCCTGCAAGACTGTCAGAAGGTCTCTTGCGGAATCTAGTAGGCGAAGAGCTCACCAAGCCACGCTTGAGGCCAGTAAGTCCAACGTTTCATCAAGGGGTAGAGGAAAAAAACCAGAATCCCAAACGATCCAATCATCGCGCTGCGGAATGATCAGTGTCAGACTTCACGATCACTCGCGTCGACGCAACACGTACGCATCAGAACCGGCAGACTGAAGCAGATACAGGTACCCGGCAACGTGGACCATGAGAAGTGCGGTGGCGCCCCGAAGCGAAACCTCTCCAGTTACCAGAGGTCGATCTTTGCATCTTTCTGCACAGATACGTTAAGAAGAGCTCGACCATCTTTGGACATGTTTGTAATACGCACCGACTTGGCGGTCAAGGTCGCGGTCGCAGATGTCGTCCCAGATGGTACCGCCATTATGGCCCAGTACAGCGCCGACGAAGTAGAGGAATGTTTGACTTGCCAAGTGTCCAGGCGTGATACGGCCAGCGAATGCAGCCATTGTCAGAGCCCACGCTGGAGCATTTGAGTGTGAAGTCAGCGGTCGCTACCGTGAGCAAGGACTGAAGGCACTGACTGCAAGGCCAGAACGCATGGATGGCACCGGCTGGAAAAAGGTGCATCCGCATGAGTCTCCAGTATGCCCACCATGTTGGGGAAGACTGGGTCATTGCGATGGGCATGTCGGTCTTTGATGATTCAGGCGTAATAGCTCAGAGTCGAGCGACGAACGGCGAACGTCCACTCTAGCCCCTTTATCCATGTGGGCACCACGTAGTATGTGCAGCGTTCGCCGATTGCGACGAATACTGCAGAGACCCACGAACCTACCGATAGCAATCGGGGGTTCGGAACATCGCGACAGCTGATCCGCCTCTAGCGACGTCCGGTCGGACAGCTAGCATGGAACGGAGTTTCGCATATATGTCGGCATTAGGAAGAGTTTTTTCCTTCAAGGGCATGGTACGGAGGCTGTGCCTTGTCAGTGATGGCATGCGCAAACAGGAGGAATGCTGGCTGCAGTTGGATGTAGTTTGATGCCGTTCATGAAGTGATCGACGCCCTGACACCCGCGCTATCCGTGTATCGCGTAGTGCAACAATAACTGCTAAAGTAATTGGTATGACAAAATTCTCAACATCCTGTCTCAGAAAGAAAAGCGCTACCACTCGGGCGACGGGCGATTGTGGCTAAATACTAATAGTGAAATTCGCTGCGTTCAGCTGCCGGCATAAGTTCGAAATGTCTGGAAAGTTGGGATGGACATGAATGATAAGGGCCGATACTCATAAGGAATATTGCGCAACCATCGGAGTGGAGGTGTCATAGAGAGAACGAAAGGACACGCGTAGGCAAGGGGTCACCGACTCCACTTCAAGCCTAGCAAGTCCGTAATTTTCTCGGCATGGAGGATGTTGCTGATACACCGCTCACAGGAAGTATGTCGTGCCTGAAACGTGAAATGCTCCTGTGCAACTTCGGTAATATTGGCTGTAACGTGGCTTAAGACTGAGCTTCTTGGAGACATCGGTGTCTCCGATCTTCATGGAAGATGAGCATTAGAAACTAACGGCCGTACGGCAGTCCTAAGCGAGAAGGCAGGACAGAAGGGTCGTTGGCGGAATTTGACAAATGCCGCAGAGCTGAGATATACCAGTCTTGAGTATGCTTGCCTTTGTGATTTTGGTGTCTAACTATCGAGGGATCCAGGATCGTATATTGTGAAAGGGTTAGAGACACCTACCACAGCAGCATGGACGCGGTATCATAATATCCTTGAGCCAGCACTTTCAGAGTGCGAGTCTGTCGGAGGCAAATCATGTTGAGCGTCTTTCTGCCCCCGGCAGCAGAGGCGCAGTAACCGCAATAGGATCCGGTGCCACGATGTCATCATCTTTCCCTGCCTCTATGTTGGCGCCCACGAAGGATACCCAGATTTGGCGGGCTCACGCACGCCCATGTCCACGCCTAATCGTTGCAGCAGCGCAGAGGATAAAGAGGTTGCAAATGCAGCGTCCTCTAGCCCTTTATCATTCGTCGCACCCCCCGCCTCCACCATCTTCGAGACGATCTCGACTTCGCCCCCGCCGCCACAGGTAGATATGGTGCAGTACATCCCCAGCCCGACGGAGGCTTCAGTCCCCCTGCCCAATGGACGCGACCTCCCGCGCGAGAGCAAGCCCGAGCTTGCGATGTTCGGGATGTCCGCGAAGCTGACAATGTCGCTCGCGCCGCATATTCTGCAGTTCCAAACGAGCCTGCTCAACCGCGTCACAGCCTCTGCGCCGCTCCTCACGCGCATCGCGCAGTACTACATCCTCCAGCCGTCCAAGCGCATTCGGCCTTGTCTCATCTTCCTCATCGCACAGGCGACGAATGGACTCGGTGCAGAATGGTCAGCGAAGCTGCGGGCCTCAGGACTCGATCGTAAGTGATGTCCGCGCGATGCTGGCCGCAGTAGGACTCACTACATGTGATATCCCTGATATAGAGACGCAGTGCCCGCACGAGACTGTCCTTCCTTCGCAGGTCTCGCTCGCAGAGGTGATCGAGATGATCCACGTAGCTTCCGTATGTGCCCTCCCGACGCGGCCATAGTACGCGGACTAACCCCATCTGGTGTATCGCGGCCATGCAGCTCTTGCACGATGACGTACTGGACGACGCCCCACTGCGCCGCGGTGCACCCTCCGCACCCGCGGCATTTGGGAACAAGCGCGCGATCCTTGGTGGTGACTTCCTGCTAGGCCGCGCGATGGCACTATGCGCGTCGCTCGGCACACCTGAGGTTATGTCTGTGGTCGCCGACGCGCTTTGTGCGCTTGTCGACGGAGAGCTTATTCAGGCCGAGGCTGAAGAGCCCGAGCGGGTTTCGACACCATCCACGGACGGAAGTTCGGAGAGCGAATATCCTACATATGTGAACGGCAGCGATCAGTCAAAGGAGGATGTCGCGAAGCTATGGCAGGACTACCTGAAGAAGACGTACATGAAGACCGCGAGCTTATTTTCACAAGCACTGCAGGCAGCAGTTATGTTGGGAGGTGCGACGAGCACGGATCCGTGGCGGGATGTTGCTGCAACGTATGGCAGCGAGCTGGGTATGGCATTCCAGGTGAGTCATGTGAGCGATCTGTAGTGGTTAGCATTAATAAAATGTATGTGATGTAGATCATCGACGACCTACTTGACTTCAAGGGCGATCAGAAAGACCTGGGGAAGGCTGCAAACGCGGCAGACATGAAGTTGGGGCTGGTGACCGCGCCCGCATTCTTTGCCCTAGAAGAGGACGAGAATATGCTCCCGCTCATCCTTCGCCACTTCGAGCATCCTGGAGATGTGGTGAAAGTGAGTTCATATGAGAGAAAGAACTTTGTGACGACTTACGATCAATTCTGCAGGCGCTGGGGATTGTCTATAGCACACAAGCGCTAGAGCGCACACGAGACCTCGCGCAGGCGTATGCGACGAGGGCGTACGAATGCCTAGAGCCTCTCCCACCAAGTCCGGCCAAGGCTGCTTTGCAGACAATGACGGAAGTTGTCATGGCCAGACAACGATAGCTGGCTTCCCGAACCGAGTGGCTTGAAGGGAATCGGTTACAACAGTGCCTGTAATTCGGCACTGGACAGCTAGATTGTATCTGTACAGTGCTCCAGCTGCACCTAGTGTAGTTGTTTCTGTGATATTTAGGAAGCATTGTAAGTGCGTGTAATTCAGCATTCGGTTTGTTTTTCTGACATCAATTGAGCACGAGAGCACTGTTGACCAGGTCCTCTTCCACGACATAGCTGCGACGTGACAGGTCGTGGCCTGTGAACCAGGGGCGATTCGCTTGCACTGCGCTCTGTACTCAGCGTACCCAACATCTAATGAATCGTGAGCACACGAAGACCTGTTGGCTGCTACGACCGACATGCTTATAGCATTTCGTTGCGAGACGTGCTTCATCTGCCGAAGGCCAATTAGTGACGTTCCGGGAATGCAAGACTCGGAGTTAACGGTCCATACCCAGAAAGGCCGGTTCTCGACGTAAGACATTGCGGCTGCCAGCACTCGCGAATTGTAGCGCGACTTCGTCTGCAGTCGCGGAGAAAGCGCACAAAATGATCATCATGGCCCGCTGATCCGTACATACGTTGCTGTACGGGGTCATGAAGCTCACCTATTCATGTCCGGAAACAGAATCCTCGAATAGTCTTGAATGTAGCATTGTGGTTTCAGAGATTACATCGAACCATACATTGTCCTAGTCGTGGGCGGCCTGCAATCTTCACGATCCAAAGGCGCGCAATCCTCAAGCGACGGGACGGGGCGGGATTATTCTTCAGCTTTTCTCTCATTATTCCCGACTCGCAAACGATATATTTGGACGCAATCCATGTATGGTAACCAAACACTGCGGCAACATAAGCTGTGAGACGCGGTGAGAACATCAGTGTCAGCCGCCGGTGGGCGCACAATAACGAGCGGACATACAATCACGTCCGCTGACACTCTCGAGCTCTAACTTTCGTGAGGAGAATAATGGGCCGGGAATTTGTTTGAACGAATTGTCCGGAGCGGATATGAGAGTATCCGGAAGCAATTCAATTAGAATTCAGAGTTGCGAGGAGAGAACCACAAAGTCGGAGCCTGGAACCGGAGGCTATACCACGTTTTGCCACGTGCGCCGGCGTCGGCTTGAATGGGCATCAGATTCAATTCTCGGGCATCTCCTCCAACTGCTCGGCCTTTTCAACTCTTCCCCAATCTTCCACCTCGCCAGCGACTCCCCGCAACCTCGGACACCCTCAGATTCTATTCGACAATGCGCCCTCCAGCGAAACTGAAGACATCCCATCGACGACTCGTTGCAATCCTTCGCAAGGCGTTCAAGAAGGATGTCTCGAGGTAAGTTGCTGTTCTTTCCCGGGGTTTAGAGATTTGGGCACGGGGAAGGCATTGAGAAGGAGTCAAGGAGATGGACGAGGAGCGCGTTGAGCTTCACGACCGTGCAGTTACAGAAAGGGGACCTTATCTAGGGCCTCCTGCTCGGCGAAGAGGCATGGTCAATCTGCCGTGTTGGCGACAACATATATCAATCCCAACTCCAACTCCCCACCGGTTCAGCACACCATCCTCGTCTCGCTCCCATCTATGGCGCTCCTGGTCGTGTCTGCTGTGGACAGCTTTCTGGGACGCGTCCACACAGGTCCACACACTGCCCACGGACGGAGCACCGGGGCAGCGGCCGTGCCTGGCTCGGCTCTTGTTGCGCCTGGGTCTCGAACCGGAAAAGCTTTTTCCGCGACGCTGCTCACGCGTGCGCTCGTGCGGGGGCGGGGAGCAGCGGCGGACCACTTCATTGAAAGCCTCGTTTGCCGGCAAGGCCTGGCCTGGCCTAGCGTCGCCTCGAAGCCTCAGGTAGTCGGTGGGCGGACGCGATGCTACATACCAAGCAATGTATTTGCGTTGCCCCACGCTCGAAGCGGGGTTCCTGCCGGTGACTTGGCAGAGCGTGGATGCTCCCGGAGACTTGATCCGCTTTGCTGGAGGTTCTGAAAATCTGTCTGGAGGACACTGACTGTTCATCACGTCTAGATCATCACCATCCCGCGACATCAGCGACGCCCCGGAGCTGCCATTCCTTCCCCCAGAGCTATGGGACCGTATCATCCAACAAGCCTGTCTCTCCTTGCACGACCCCCTTGACACCTCCCAGGAACTCTCGTTTCTCGACTCGACACGCGATCAGCCCGCCACGTATCGCGCTACGATGTCCATCAAGACATCGCTCTCGCTCGTGTCGAGCAAGTGGCGGGACCTTACGCGCAAGTACCTGTACGAGTTTGTGTGGATCAGCCATGCGGCCCAGGCAAAGAGCCTCGCACACACTCTACTGCTTGAATACTGCAACGCTTCCATTCCGAGCGGGAAGTACATTCGGCGCTTGCACATTGAGACGCAGGCGCTGGAGCGATGTGTACCTGCTGACCTGCGCACAATCCTCGACTACTCGCCAAACCTATGCATCTACTCCGACCACCACTCCGTCCAACGAAGTCTTATCGAGCCGCTGAACGACCCAAAGTGCAGCCCCGAGGCGATTCTGTCGCTGGTGACGCATCCGCGCATCCGCCGGCTGAGTTGGACGAGCTATGACGACGTGCCGTTCGACGTACGGATGTCGCCGTTCCTGAAGAACCCGGCGACGCGGCTCGAATATCTCGAGTTGTCATCGTGCTCCCCCAACTTACGGGCGATCTATGCACAGTCGCTCGCGGACTCATCGAATCGTGCGATCGCGCAAATGGACGTCCACCTTCCGTCGCTGCGGGCGTTGAAGGTATCGCTTGACAACGAGACATTTGCGGTTCTGGCGTCGTGGACGATGCCAGAGCTGACAAACTTGTCGGTCGTCTCTGCGGACTTCAGCTACACGGGCAGCGGCTTTTCCCGGTTCTTCCAAGCCCACGGTGCGAAGCTGCGGCAGCTTGAGCTGGGGCACTCGTCCTCGCTCGTCGAAGAACATTACCTCACGACACCCCACCATCTCCTGCTCATGCAACAGCATCAGCAGCGACATCCTGTCCCGCTCGCCGAATGGTGCCCTAACCTGCGGGAATTCATATGCTCGGCAGACGCTGGGTGGCATTGGCGGTCTCCTGATTGGATCGCACCCCACATCCTCCTTCCCGCCCATCCGACAGTAGAGCTGATCGGGATCCGGGATATCGACTTGCGCCTACGGGATGACACGGATCTGCCCAACGCGTACACGCCGTACTTCTCGCTGTACGAACAAATGTCGTCGCTACTGCGGCGGGACGCATTCCCAAGCCTGCGCTTTGTTCGCGATCTCAGCCCGGTAAGCCACCGGATGCGCTCGGTGCGGCCGGACTCGCGCATCACGCAGTTCTGGACGCGCGTCGTGGAGCGGTGCCAAGAGCGTGGGCTCTGGTTTGAGGACTGCAACGGGATCAACCTCACGCTGCGCGGGCTGCAGCGCGCATGCCTTCCGCAAGCCTGAGCGGCATCAATATACCCTCGCACACGCAATCTCTTCTGTATATCTCCATCCCCCGGACTTATTCATTGTATATTGTACAACATTCCCGGCTATGCCGGTCGCCATTCTCTTCCCACTTCCCATCACGTGTCGCATCTAGAAGCAAGAGCGTCTTGTATACCCATGGAATTACTCACACGTTTACCCCCGTCCGGACTCTACATTCGTGACATTGCCATGGTTTGTGCTCATAACCTCCATACATCTCTCCCTCTCACATATCACACACACATTCATACAATTCTCCCACATGCCGCGCATTGCTATCGCTTGCTATCCGTTCATACGTCCGCATCGCCGCCCACTGTACCATCCCCCTATGTGTTGATACTGGTGATATAAATGATTCCCGTGTATCAGCGAGCTGCCGCGTGATTGTCATATCACCGCAGCATGCTCAGGGGGCCAAGCAATTCAAAAGTTGCCTCAAGATCGCAAGATATCTTAGTCGTCCTTGCGGGTGAGCACTAGAGCGTGTGTGAATTGCTCATTTCGTATTCTCCAGGAGCTATGTTTACATTGTACATTGTGTGAACATTTGCAACCTCTACAACAGCGTGTCACGCTGGCCCCAAACATCCTTGATAGCCGGGCGCGAGGTGAGCTTGCTGTGCCAGCTGTGGAAATTATCAGCTCTAAGCTCTGCTACAGCTACTGGACAGTGCACGTACGCAGCCGTAGCAGGGAAGTCCTTCTCGAAGTTGAAATCCGGGTAGTCCGCGAGGATCAGGGCCGTAGCGAAGTTGTTCCAGCTGCGTGTGTGCAGTCTCAACAAAGGGGCCGCGGGTCAACATGATGAACAGAGACGCACGGGATGAAGGAAAGGTCTGCGACGGTGAGCTTGCCACCGACAAGCCATTCCTGCTTAGAGAGTACCGACTCAAGGACTCCGAGTACACGGAGGGTCTCCTTCTGGTAGCGCTCTACCACGCTCGGGAGCTGCTCAGGGTGGTACTTCTTGAACCAAACAGCCTGGCCAAAGTACGGGCTATGACACGCAGGCTAGGTCAGGTCTGGTCTGCACATTGATTCTCGGAACCGGCGCACCCCTGTCCGGAAGCCTGGAAGAACAGCCACTGGAGCTGCGCGTACTTCTCGTCACCCTGCACAGAGAACTTGCCCTCAGGGTCGTACTTGTCCGCGAGGTAGACGATGATGGCGCCGGACTCCCTAAAGAGCGTAGCAGCATAGCGATCGTCAGGGTCTACCTAATTGGACACCCAAGATGAGATGCGTACCAGATGGCGAGGTCGCCGTTCTTGTGGTCGATCAGGGTCGGGATGCGCCCGTTCGGGTTGTACTTTGTGTGCTCGGGCGCCTTCTGCTCGCCTTTGCCGAAGTCGAGGTACACGCTCTCGTAGGTGAGTCCGAGCTCAGCGAGCACGAACGCGACTTTCCTGCACGATAAGGAGAATGCGATTAGGATCCATCAATGGATCAGGGCTACGGACATCGTACCAGCCATTGGGGCCTCCGACGTGGGTAAAGAGGGTGAACTGCTTTCCGTGCGACATGTTGCGAGAAGGGGCGGGAGGGATACACTGGTAGTCGTGGAGAGGAGGCTCCTGGGACGATGTCAACCCACAATCCGAGTGGTCCTGTTATAGCACTTTCGACTGACCACCGTGTAATCCGTTTTCGCTCACTACGATCATGATGAATAAGGGCTTTCCCACTGCTGACACAGCGAAGTCCTCGATCGTGCAACCGCGCTCGCCGCTTACGAATGGGGACGTCTCCAGAGCCTATATCGCCATGGGATTACGACGCATAGTCAGGCGCGATGGCTGTGATGAGTATGGGCAAGTATGGTCATCTGAGCACATATCGATGTCCTTCAGTGTCAGCTGTTAATAGGTATTACCACCGGGTCTTGGTGAGAAGGGAGTGTTGTTCTCGAGAAGATTCCGGCAGCCAACAAGGGTGGTGTACTAGATGAATGGACGCGTTCTGTACAAGGATTACCGGAAACGGGGACATGGTATCCTCAGGCGCTGGACATGCAGTGAGAGAAAGCAGCTCGTCTAATGCAAGATATCGATAGATTGAGGGGAGCTGGCGTACATCTTTCTGCCTATAACGACCCTTCTTCCAATGACATTGTCCGCGACGGTGATGGCGTCTGGAAACATCAACGTGATATAGGATGGCGATATCGCTGGACCTCTCTGCTACTAGGATTGTGGTTCCGGGATCATGCGAGTACGCCAGCTATGCTCATTGGTACCCGTGAACTCATGACCGTTCGGCGTGTGGGAATAGAAGAAGTGCCGGGAGCTCTTTTTTCAGCGAAGCCCAGAGCACAGCTTCAGTACAAGGCTCAGACGTCACGGAAACTGCCAGCTTCTATGCACCTCCCCTCGGCCGTAGCGACATTCTAACAACAAGCATGAGAGTTCATCTCCTTCTCTTGATCCCCGCAACTTCGAGGAGCTCGTACTTTATATACATAAGAGAAGGTACCATATTTGCAGACATACGGAACTCGGAGACATTAGAGCGAGAATGAGAACATCAGACACGTCGATGGCATCTTTATCTCTCCTATCTATGGGCCTCGTATCGTAGATAGAACCGCAACTGTACCTACGTAGTACGCGGTATATAAGAAAGCAGAACTTTAAAAAAAAAAAAAAAAGAAATGGCATCTTTATCATTAATCATGGCACAAGCCGCAAAGGTGACGTATGTGAAATTTGACTACCATCCCTATTCCTTGAGCCTCGGAATAAGGGTGTCAAAACGGAGGGTGCAAGCTGTGTCAAGTTGTCAACGCCTCGTCCTCCGCATCCTGTAGGAGACATCTGCATTTTGCCTTGTCTTCCTAGAGCGCAGATCGACGATGTTGCATGAATTGATGGGCACGGGGATACCCTCCGGCACTGGGAGCTGATCCCTACGAAACATGCATATATTTGTCGAAGTTCTCGAGGGCTGGTGCGGACGTCCGTCCGAGACAATCAGCGGCGCAAGTCCGCCACACGTGCTGCAAGTCGAGATAACAGGTCTTCCCGATGAGGTCATCTGTCTGGCAGAAGCGCACGGAATTCTATTCCTGCTGGGTTTTCAACTCCACATAACTCTACAATCAACCCAAACTCGCTTCAAGCTATATTTGGAGGATGAGAGCTACTCACTTGACAGCAATCAGAGCTGATGTCTCCGGGTGTGCTATTGCATTGCTTCGATGCCCGTCAAATCCGGAACTCAGTTTCATGATCAAAATCATTGGCCTCGGATAGTAGGCGCCTAAGCCTCGCCAGCGACGCACAAGCGTAACAAAATAGGAAGCTACTTAGTCAGCATACCATCATCCATTTTCGTGCAATTAGTGCGCAAATGAACCCCTCCGTCGCGTTCTCTGCTGAGTGCTGTAGCCTTCCTTTTGTCTCGTCGTCGTTTGTTTTTCCATAACATCGGGGCGGGTAGGATACTGGCATACGTCAATGAATGTAGGGGGTTACTTCCCCCGCCCCTATGAGTCAAGTAACTTGCAACTCGTGCACCGGTCCTCAGGCTACTCGTCGCGCGCTCAGCCAGTCACAAGCTCAACTTTGCACCCCGACTATGCTGACCTAGGGTTTACAATGCAATTATACTGGTTGCTTGTATCTTGATTACACTCTTCCAATTGCTTACAAGCACGTATACTGTATGTCAGTTGTGTGCAATGCTCCCACCACATCCGTCCTACGCTCATCCTCCGCCGCACACTCCAAGACATTAGGCGACCGCATAGCTGATACAGATTGATATTTTTGACTGCCCCTAATGCCAGCAAATACTTTATGTTTCCCGCTACAACCATTCAATTATCTCGCGCAGCACTCTCACATGTCTACTAGTTGGGCTTCGAATGCGGTTGACAGAGGCTGGCATGCTCAAGCTTCTTGTCAGCCTCTCCTATGGATGTGAAATGTCCGTGCACTTGCGTGTGTGAATCCTGCACAAATTGACGAGCTACAACAAACGTTTCCGTCACATCCAGAATCCATCGCATCGCAAGCATATCGTCCAAAGTTACCGCTATTCAGACCAAAGTCAACATGAGCCAGAGAAGAGGTCAATATGTCACCCAGAGGGTGATCTCCGGCATGTCACCTAATAGCACAAGCCGCTCTGCCGTGGCTCGTGCATTTTACTTCAAGGTCTCGCTTTTGCTCCCGATCCTCAAGCGCAAATCTCGCAACGATACCTCTGTCGTTGTCGAAGAAGAGGATACTACTGTTCTAGGCGAGGACAACACACAGCTAGAAGCCCAGCGCGCGCCTACCGTCTTTCCTGGCTCCTTTCGCTTCATGACGGCTGCCGGACAGGCTGACCAAGATGTCAAGGATCCTCAGGTGCCTTGCGTTCACGACATGTCCTCCCAGTCCTCGCTTTCAGAGCCAGCTACTGGGACAGTCTATATTCCAAATGAACGGATATCATCCGAAGTGGATACTTCAGTCGGATCGTACACGCCATCTGGTCCTTCCGTCCTCTCCGAAGTAAACGATACTCCTCCAGTCGCTGTAGGACCCCAGGTTACCGACACTCCGGGCATGGGCTTCACCTCCGGTTCGGAGCGCAAAATAACGCAATCCTGCGTCTTAGATTGGCTACATCTGTGCAATGGCGGGAAACATCTTGAAAAATCTGGGCTTTATGTGCCTCCACTCCCATGCTCGACTGCTATGAGCTGCGCACAACCTCCGACACCATCTTCGACCTCTGTCGTGCGTCCGTCGCCTCCCTTGGAAAATGACGATCGCGAAGAGCTTGCCTTCTTCGCCCAACTCAAAGGCCAATGGGAGCGAGTGCGTGCAGAGAACGGACGTAGACCTGCATTGCCGACTGAGTGGTTCATGCGGCCTCACGATCACAATCACGACTTTCCTTCGACTCAGCTCTCCCCCTATCTGAGTTATACATATGGGCGACCCCTCCACCCAATCGAAGAGGATCAAGAAGCTATCGCCAACGATGTTATTCGCCCTCAAACACACCCGCCTTCTGCTCAAGAAGTGCTCACGGCCCCGCTCGACATACAGAGCAAGCTCTGCTGCAGGTCGTCATCAGCGGATACTGTCAAATCCGAGATCGTGTTGGAGGAGATCCTCTCGCAGCACCTCCGCAGATTCGTGGTCGATAGTGTGCGTATCGTCCTTAACAGGGCTCACAAGCTAGCGGGACCGCTCAAGTCTATCATGGTGCCTCGTCCTGACATTTGCGCCTTCCGATGTGCGTTCATAGTCCGAGGAGATGGTGCTTTGCACACGTCTGGCATTGAATGGCTGGGAGGGTTGTGAGCGTACCGACGACGGTGGGGTGAAGGGAGGGCCTCGAATCAGCAAGGGAATGGTCACGGACCCAACGACTATAACTCAAGCCCACCTTGATGCACCCTTGAACCTGATGCTCATGAAGGAAGACGATGTTACTGGGCGCGTTGTGACTCTCAGCGCCTTCGTACATCCCTCTGTGGTCATTCAGGCTGTATTCAGACATTCGAACTCCGGGTATCATCATCCACCTGAATCGTCGCTCGCCTGTTCACTGTCGTAAAGTACCATTCCTCTGACGTACTTCATGACTTCATAACCAAGTAGATTAACAGGCGGGTCGACTTGGTGGTAGTAGAGAGTCCATAAGTTAAAAGTCCATTTACTAGCAATACTGTTCACTGCGCAAGATGTACATTGTACACCGGTAACCACACACATGACTCCCACCAATCGCAGGACCATAATGTATTCACTCCACTGCTGCTAGTTCAACGCCTGCTCGACAGCCCATACCTCCTTGATGGCTGGACGTGACATGATCTTCTCGTGCCAGCTGGTCAAGGTCAATGGTTAAGTTCGAGGTGAACTGACGTGACTAGACACCTACGCGAACACCGAAGGGAAGTCCTTCTCGAAATCAAATCCATTGTAGTCCTTAAGAATCTGAGGCGCGACACAAGTGTTCCATCTACAATGTTGTTAGCCGCCAATGGCGATAAACCTCGCAGTGCCTCGGCTTACGGGACGAATGCAATGTCGGCAATCGTGATCTTGCCTCCGACGAGCCACTCCTGCTTGGATAGCACCGACTCCAGCACGCCAAGCACGCGGAGCGTCTCCTTCTGGTACCGCTCAACGGCGCTGGGGAATTGCTCGTGATGCCACTTCTGGAACCAGATCGCCTGACCGTAGTATGGGCTATGGACGTGGGCGAAGGAAGATGAGGCCAAGTTCGAAGTCCTCATAACAGTAACAAAACAACGCACCCTTGGCCGGAGATCTGGAAGGACAGCCACTGGAGGCTGGATGATCTTCTCCTTCGGATCGCTGACCGAGATCTTGTGCTCGGGGTCGTACGTCTCCGCGAGGTATGTGAGGATTGCCGCAGATTCCCTGAGCCAGCAAGATTAACTGACTGTTGCCAAGAACGACAGTGACACCTTACCAGACGACGAAGTCATCATTGTGGTGATCTATCACGGCTGGGATGCGCCCATTCGGGTTATATTTGGTGAACTCGGGCTTCTTCTGCTCGCCCTTGCGGAAGTCAAGGTAGATAGGCTCATACGAGAGACCAAGCTCTGCGAGGGCAAATGCGACTTTCCTGAAGTGCATCGCTCTTGTTAGCAGTGTACGAGTAAAACGAAACACGAAAGTAACTCACCAGCCGTTGGGGCCGAGAGTGTGCATGTACAATGTGAATTGCTTTCCGTGAGACATGATTGAGTTGTGAGAGTGCTGGTGATCGCGGGTTTGGTTCCAGGAGAGGAGTCGAAGAGATTGCTGACTTGCATCAAGCTACCTTATGATTTTATATACAAGACTGCAGGAGGGCTCGACTGTCCGTGATCTGTCAACCCGCAATCGAGGTGAATAAGACAACTCTCACCCCAGACGTACCCTTCACTCAAGCATAAGCAGCCCTGAGAGGTATGCTTACACAGATTGCACAGGCGCATGTACTACTGCATCACCGCCTGATTCCGCGTATACTCAGTAGCGCATTTTGAGCTGCGGGCGTGAATCGTCTTCGTCAGGTCGCCAGGTACATCGGACAGGTAGCATCAGGCGCGGTATCGACAGAGCTGCGAAGGGTCTGATGTATCTCATTTGCTTACTCTGCTAATAACCAATGGATTACGAGAAGGTTGGATTTAGACAGATGGGGGCGTAAGTAAATTTGACAGTGCGATCGCGTTTCTAGGAATAAGCGCCGAAATTGCACAGCCGCACCGCTACAGACTTTGCGTCTTCTAAAAACCTCAGGACTTTTAAAACTAAATTGCTAACTACATCTAGACTTACAATCTGCTATTTTGTCGGGTGTATTCAACGATAGATGGAGTCCCGCAATCTAGAGCGAGAATAGATATACGCTGGTCAAACGTAGTCCACAACGCATTTCCACGCAAAATGCACAGTACCGAAAGACTGTCGCATACGTTTAAAGGACTTAATCAATGAGTATGGGTACGTGCAGCTGTAGACCGCAACAGAAGCTGAGGTATAAGTAGAATCAAAGCTGTCACAAAATGGTCCGACAGGGTAGAACTGAGCAGTCGAAGTATGTGAAGTGACTTTATACCGTATCGAATATTGGATACGCATTCGCGTTATGCGCCTAATGTCACCGTAGGATAACTTGGTGGGATTTCACAAACGCGAGGGGGCGAAGTGTACTTGATAGTAAAATCATACACAGGGTAGAGGTATTTGATTCTTACGACGATGGATGTTAGATAACTTATGCAATCATTACAGGATAAGCGAATATCGGTAACAGGAAGAGAAATCACTTCCTGTAGTTTGACCCGCCTTGGTCTCCATCCATCACATATTCCACAGGAGACCCATATCCAGTCATATGACGGGAGAATTATTGTCGCGATGAAGCTGCATTGCCCGGCCGAGTACTTTCCATTCACATTGTGCTTCTCTCTTTCCACAACCCATGACAAAGTTCTTGACGAAGAGCTTCGGGAATGCAGTACACAGCTGCGAGGCCGCGTGCTTGATTGACGCCTCGGAAGCATCAGCGGGGAGGAGTCGATGGATATGAAAATAATGAAAATGGTATGAGGAATTATCGCGTATCTCAGCACGTGTGTGCGCTAATTTATCATGGGTGTCTAGCTGTAGAGCTGGAAACTCCAGCTTCTGCAGGTGTGGCAGCTGGACGACGAAGGAGATTAAAGATCGCAAAGTCATGACGGCAATGTTGCAATGTGCTTTGTCCACCTCGATGCGCAGTGACCGGAGATTCGGCCACGAATTCACCATGGTGTGTATATCGCTGTCTTGTAAGGCAGAGCTGGTATCTTCAACGATGTCTCCCAGTATGATGTCAAGTAGTGCTTTGCACGGGTAAGGGTAACCCGCGCGGGTTGGGTACCCTTACCCGTGAGGGTACGGGTACGGGTCGTTGTGCTAGTACCCGTGAACCCTGCGGGTACGGCCAAAGCGCCCAAAAAAGCGCTTTGGGAACGAATTCGAGCATGTGGGAGCCATACCAGGGCTCCCGCATACTCTCCGTACCATTTTTGACACCGTAGCAGTCTCCTAGAGGGCGCTTGGCCACCCCCGGACCAGCGCTTCGCGTACCCGTACCCGTGCTCACGGGTCTATACCCTCCGCGGGTACGGGTACGGGTCATAGCGCTGGCACCCGGGGGTAGACCCGTGCAAAGCACTAATGTCAAGTCTCTCGAGTCGCCGCAGTGGATATAGTAGCGCGAGGAGATTGGGAAGGCTTTCGACATGTGCGTCAGACATGCATCTGGAAAACCCTTATTTTCTAGAAGCAACTAACGGCTACTAATCTTTGAAAAAGTACTAATCTAGTACTGGCTGACAACTAATCTATCACTAATCTACAACTAATCTAGCTAGATTAGTACTAGATTAGCACTAAATTAGTGCTAAAATAGCTAAATTAGTGGTAGATTAGTGATTAGCTAGTACTAGACTAGTACTTTTTCAACAATTAGTTGCCTCTAGAAAATAAGGTTTTTCCAGATGTGTGCGCGCATCTGAGATCCAAGATAAGAATTTGTATAGAGCTGGACCACCTCTTAGCCAGGAGCTGCAGCGAAGTGGCAACATTGCAGCTGCGGCATCCCATCAATAACTCGTTCGAGAATAATGCTCTAACATTCCACGTCCCCTGCAAGCAAATGGACAGGGAGGAAAGACACTTTGATGATATCGCGCACAAAACAGATGCAATTGCGCACCATGAACTTTCCGAAGAGAGTGAGAGCGTTGTCAGGGCTTTGTATGAGGCGACATCGGATCCAGACGGGAAAGTATCATGACCGACGCCCCCGGGTAACCAAGCGTCCAATAACTCTAAGGCGCCGAGAGATGCGGTGGAGCCCAACACGTTAGAGTCGTATATGAATGTCTTGAACGAACGTGCGAAGGTGAGGCTACGCAAATTGTCGAATAATATGAGCGTCTCAGGCGAGATCCTGAGCTGAGGATCAATTGTGATCTCGTGAAGGCTGGGGCATAGGGAGTTGATCGTGTAAAGAATATCGTCGGTTTTCCACCGAAGAAAACCTTGGTAGGACCACTTCTCGCTGTAGATGGTAATGGAGCGCAGCTCGGCAGGCAGGAAGGACAGGGGCCCCGGGTGGGAACCAATGTCTACCACCCATTTGAAGCTGCGTAGGGCAGGAAGCACATGCTTATCGCCCGCTTTCTCGAGCACAGCAGCGCAGAGAGATGGGTGTATCCATTGCTCATCTTCACGAAGGACTAAGTGGCGCACACGACGTGCATAGATCTTGAAGTTTGACCATGTAGCGCTTGAGATTTCGTGTTTGAGGACCTAGTGCTTTGCAGGGGTGAACCCCCGGGTGTCCGGAGCATCACCCCTACCCCTACCCGCCACGGGTACGGACCCGTCAGACGGGTACGGGTATCGCAAGGGTAGCGCGGGTACACGAGGGTGAGGGGTTCATATACGGGTTGTCACTCCGAGTAGGCCTCTGCTCTCATTCACTGTACAGTACAAGCTCGTCCTACATGCGCGATCCACACTAAATCTGATCCGCGTCCTCATCTGCATCCCGTGTGACCTCAAGGATATGTTTGTCCTTGAGAAGTCCGTGGCGATACCACTCACCGAGACACAGAAGTGCACGGACAGACTCGCCCGAGAGGCCGTTTCGTATGTGTGAGAGAAGGAGCCGCCCGCGGCTAAAAATGCGTTCGACCGCGACCGATGTCGCTGATAGAACTCTATCAGCGCACGCAAAATGGCAAAATCTCAAGGAAGGAGCTCACCTGGGACACTGAGATAGTCCAGGGCCATCCGTGACAGCCGCGGATAGTCCCGCTGCTGTTGCTCTTCAAGCCACCATGCAAGGGCATCCTTGACGTCTACCCGGGGTGCTGATAGGTACCGGGTGAGTTCGTCATGCTCATGTTGATCTGATGGCGACATAGGTCCAAATGCGAGGCTGTCGAACATGTTTGACGACGCCTATCGAGTCCGGTGAGCCTTGCATTGCTGTCTCACTAACAAGAACGGATGTGTGCTTACCTGTATCCCACCCGGGGCTCTGCCGGTGTCCAGCAGTTCGATATCTGACGACGCGGACGACCCACTGTCCGTTTGTGCGTAGAGACGCTCCCACTCCTCCCGAGCGATGCGTTCTGCCTCGTCTACCCAACACGCATCTCGCTGAGCCTCTCGGAAGTAGGCTAGCTTGTGACGAGGGTGCAGGACTACAGGCCCTGAGATTAGCCCACCAGATGTATGAATGTGAAGATGAAATCTCGCTCACCCATAGCGACTCGGTAGAGATACGAGTCTTCACATTTCAGATAATACTTGTACAGAGTTTGATTTGCGATCTTGAGTGCAGCCCGGATTGATGGCGCATAGGCATCGTCCTTTGAGTCTGCTGCGAGCTTTTTCTTGATGATATCCATTGCTGGGATTACGGAAGCCAGATTTTGATCATCGCGCGAGAAGAATTGAGTAGCATCGTAGAAAATCTGGCACAGCTATCATCAATAGGATTCCTAATGTGAGACATCATGTGACGTACCTTGAGAACGTCACGAAGCTGCGTGGCAACCAACCACTCGCTGTCACTCATCTCGTACCTCCGCAAATCGAGCGAGCGATTTGCTGTGATATTGTCGACTGCTTGTCGATACTCTACGGCAAAACTCAGCATCTCGTACGTCGAGTTCCACCGTGTAGCCACATCCCGCGGCATTTTCCGGTCAGCCAATCCAAGCTGCTTTAGGCCCTCTGACCATGCCGGCAGCAGCTTCGTTGGGGAGTTGATTATCGCAAATGCCAGCTTGCGAATCTATCGGATAATGTCAGGTATGAACCTTTGCACACAGCAGATTATCACTAACCTTGGTAAGAACCAGACGAACAGGTTGCTGGTCTGCATGGAAGGCGCTCGGATCACTCTCTATTTGCTCACTAGCACCAAGGCAGTCGTCCTCAGCCTCGTTACCCTCAGATAGCGAGCTTATCTCCTCATACTCGGCCTCTCGTGCCATCTCATCAAGCACGCGCTCGGCCTCACTCAACTCGGATGCCGCGCGACCCTTCGGAACATCAAACTGACGTAGCAGACTCTTTGCCACCAGGTTGATGATATGTGCAAAACATCTGGTGCGATACTCATCACCTAGAAAAGCGTCGACCTGGAGGGCGAGGCGATCAACCATCGAGTCGTTGGCAGATGCATTATCTGCTGTGAGACCGAGCATCTGTTAAACAAAAATGTGAGTAAAATATCACATATGTCGCTTGCTGATTACCTTTGTAGTCACACCAAACCTATCGAGAATATTCTCAAAGGCGTTTGCGAGGTTTGCGCCTGAATGCGACCGCGGCAACTCTACGATATCAATTAAGGTCTGCAGCATCTTGCCATTTCGAACGAAGTGCGCTGTGACGGCCATAAACGGCTTATGGTTTGGTGAAGTCCAACAGTCCGTCGCAAAACTGATGCGACCTTTGTGTGCCTGGGTCACTGGTGAGTCAAGTAAATGTCATTGTCGAGCACCTCTTACCTTGAGCATACGAGATATATGCTCGTGTGCTCGTGTGAACACAGTATGGACATCCCGTGAGACTGTCGCGGTCGACGGAAGCCAGTAGTCTGGGCGTCCAGTCTTCATAAGGTCTCGAAATCCAGGGTCTTCAACGAGTGACAGCGGGCGCAGACTCTGTGCGAACCATCGAACAAGAGCCGCCCTGCAATTATCATCGAGTCAGCATTTGATAGTAAGTTCTTCACATGCATACATACCTTGTTTCGGGCGCCGTTCGCTGACGAGTTGAATAGGTCACTCCCTTTGACTTGACACGCTGGAAGGCATCTGTGATAGACCCCGACTGCGCGAACTTGACAAGCGCCTCACGGGCGAGATTGAGATCTCGTACTTGGCGCACAGCCTTGACGGCCTCTTCACCCCAGCACCGTTCAGCATGGTTCCGTAAGTTGCTTGTTGATGTGGAATCCTTTGTATCGATGTAACGAAGGATAGCGTCTTTACAGTGTGCACTTGCATTGGCACATTGGAAGACGTGCGCGATACGGCCTATCTTGCTCGTGTGAATGGTAACTGTCGGCTTATATAGAGCATATATCGGAGACGTCCAGCGCCTTTGAAGGCGCTCTATAGAGCAAATCGAGTAGGTGAGTAATTATTGGCCATCAGAGATAATGCACTTACCAAGCTGCTCCTGCGGAGTTACTTCAGTATCGCTAATGACAATTACCTCGGAGTTTGCATGAGCCGCATCCTCTTCCTCCTCAGTGCGAACATATGCGCGATGGTTCAAACCCGGAGTTGCAGCTGGGATTGAAACCGGAGCTGCTGGTGCCGAGATCTGAATCAATGGTGTAAGTTCAAGAGAGCTTCTCTGAGATGTGATGATTGACTTGACCTGTGAAGACTCTAGCTGACCCGTCGGCTGTGCCTTCGGCTGCGCAGCCTGTATTTTTGGCCTGCGTCCCTCAGCCTCGGCAATAGCCTCGGCGGCTTTCTCCGTGAGCTTGCGTTTGCGCACAGGACGAGTATCGGATTCAGGCATAGCGGTACCAACTATACAGATAGATGTGACAGAGTTCTCGGTGCCTGAAGGGCGGGCCTTCACGCAGCCAAAATAAAGTTTTGCTGATGTAATAACTTGATAATATTGCATGAACGAGCCAGCCACAAGGCTGACAGTGTGCCCGTCAGCCTGTTGCAAACATTCTAATTCAATTATTTACTGTAAGGGTACTTAAGGGTGAAGGGTACAATAATGGATACCCTTACCCCTACCCTTGATCGACCCTACCCTCCAACCCCGAGGGTTACCCGTACCCCTGCAAAGCACTATGAGGACCTGCATCACAACGGAATATATGAAGTAAGTTACTTGACAGTCTTGGATACCGAACGATCTTACCAATGTCTCATGCGCACATATAACGCAGCACGTCTCGCAAAGGTAATTCTCATTGTCTTCATTACAGTCACAAGCCTTCCCCGTCAAGTCCTCCACATCTTCCTGCTCGCTGTCTAAGGGCAACAGTCGTAGAAGAGGTTTCAAATCGTCCAGCTTGCTCCACAGGGCATCCAATGCAGCGTCTTGAAAACTTCTGCAGGTACGTGCAGAAGCGGCCAGTGTTTTCCTTCCATCCGGAAGACATTGAGTTTGCTCAAAGATTTCTCTGAGGATATCGTAATGGATACTCTGTGCTCGTGAGGGGGCAACTTCCATGATGGCGTATTGGTGTGAAAATGAGACGCTGCTTTCGTCTGGTTGCAACTTCAGACCTTCAGCGTTTCAGCTACGGAAGTAGCTGGCACAATTACGTATGGTGTGAATTGCTTAGCCGGCCGGGATGAAGGACGGAGCGTCTCTCCAGCCTTAAGTTAAAATTCGCAGATCGCTCACTCCAGGATGCTTTAAGAAGTCTTTTGATAACATCTACGTTTACATTACAGGCGGATTTGTTATCCTATCTTTCGACTAGTGCTTTGCAGGGGTACGGGTAACCCTCGGGGTTGGAGGGTAGGGTCGGCCAAGGGTAAGGGTAAGGGTATCCATTATTGTACCCTTCACCCTTGGGTACCCTTACGGTAAATAATTGAATTAGAATGTTTACAACAAGCTGACAGGCACACTGTTAGCCTTGTAGCTGGCTCGTTGTCCGTGCCCTTCTGTGTCTCGGTCACAGTGGTATCGACATGGGCTTCTCACTGAGGACAAACACATTCTTGAGGTCACACGGGATGCAGATGAGGACACAGATCAAATTTAGTGTTGTGATTGAGCATTTAGTACGAGCTTGTACTGTACAGTGAATGAGAGCAGAGGCCCACTCGGAGTGACAACCCATATATGAACCCCTCACCCTCGTGTACCCGCGCCACCCTTGGAATACCCGTACCCGTCTGACGGGTACGTACCCGTGGCGGGTAAGGGTAGGGGTAATGCCCCGGACACCCGGGGGTTCACCCCTGCAAAGCACTACTTTCGACATTACGCCGAACACCGAGCAAACATCGAGTTAGTTACTGGGAGACAGCGGCGTGCCAGGCCGGATCGGCTCGGCGGCCCGTCTGATATCCTATCGCTTGCCAGCTGCGCAGCGTCGAGTCGTTCTTGCACTGCTGCTCATCTCGACACTACGAGAGAGTGGTCCATAGAGCTTGATCTACGAGCTGAGACTTCCAAGCTTCACATCCTGTGGTATGTATTTCATTCATAAAATATCAACTTCTCATACAGACGCAATTATGACGCGATTTTCAGAATTCATTATGAACTATCTTATTCCACGACCGAGGCTGCCTCCCGAGCTGACAGACAGGATGATCGACTTCTTACATGACGATATTCCTACGCTCAAGACATGCGCTCTTGTATGTCGCGCGTGGGTCCCAGCCTCCCGCATGTATACTTTCGAAACCGTGTATACGCAAAAGGGCCGGCAACTCAAGTCGTTGCCCGGGCTCTTGCAGGAGTCGCCTACCCTTGGGGCGAACATCAAAAAGATATCAGTTGATGTCTACCAACGGGAACATGGACCCATATTCGCATCTATCGCCAAACTCCTATCACATGTACGCGCCCTGGAGCTGTGTTGGAATCTTGGATATCCACTGGTGCCGGAGGACGTTGCGTCATTCAAGAACGTCACAAAGCTCGCTTTGACGATGATGGAACCGCCGAAATCAGATTATGCGCAACTTGCTCACGTGATCCTGGAATTTCGGCAGGTGAAGCACTTGCAGCTGATGACTATGGACCGTTGGGTGGAGGATTCGGCGATTGCTGAGCTTGCGGCTGCACTGGCAACGCTTCCTCTCAAGCGCCTCAATGTCAAAACCTGGAACGAGGTCATCGGCAGATGCGTGCAGATCGAGCCTTTGCGGGGTCTCACGAGTCTGTTGTATGCGCCAGTTGACGTCGGGACACCACCGCTACTCTCGACCTTCACAGCAGGGGTTTCGCACCTTGAGGAGATAATGGTGGTAATAAACCAAGAGCCCAGTACGTCATTCTTCAGGGACGCTTAGTTTGTCGTAAAGTCGATGTAAACAGCAAGGAACGACTTCCGGGACATGTTGCAAGCCTGCCCCGCTTCGCTCAAGATCCTGCGGATCGAGGGTACGCCTGGCAGCCTGCACAGATTGGCGAAGATCATCGCAGAGATGACCTCACTAGACTTCCCGGTCGTAAACGTCCACTTCACATGCATCTGTCACCGTTGGAATCCGCGCGAGAGTCTCGAGCTCAGCAGTTTTGCGAGCCTGCTTGAGAAGGACTGGCCCCGGATCCCTCACAAGAATTTGAAGCTGGTGTACGATCAGTTGCGCGAGCCTTCGCATCATGGAATGCCCAGGTCAGGACGCGAGCGAGATTATGCGTACGAGGGTGAGGCATTGCAAGTATTTCATGATGCGATTGATCGTGGCGATGTCTCGCTTGTCTTTGTGCCCGCATGGCAGAATGCTAGAACGACAACCTTTCTGGAGGATTGAGGCGAAATCTCAGCTCTTTGTACGTAGTGACTCTGCAAAGTTTTAGCGTATCTTACTTTGTAATCAGTAGGCTAGCATGATCTTCATCGAACGCATTATATCGGCCAATTCTCGCAAGCGACACCAGACGACACCACTGCGACAGGTCACAGCCACCTTGAAACAGAACACGTGATTCTTTACGTGATTCTCCACGCGACAACGCGAGATGGGATCTGGAGGAGTGGCGTGACGCGTTTACCCCGGTATGGTAGGAGCGTCGACGTCTTCGCGTTGGACGTGCCTCGATCGAACGCTCCACCCGTCCCCCGAGCTTATTGTACAGACCCGAACCGCAATGTCACCAACCCTTACGCAAAATCACTGAGTTTGTTGGCGTACTTGGGACACTGACCAACGCGAGTTTGCCTGCGCGCAGTGGAGCCACCTGGATGCTAGGAACAAAGGTGGCTCAGCTGGAGCATCTGGTGGACCCGTACGTTGCTTTTTTTTGGTATGCACACACGACAGAATAAAGTCGTTGCTAAATTTCTCTTTCTTCGACTATGAACATTTCAATTATATGGGCAGAGGCTTGACTATGGACGTCTGGGCTGTGGTGCAAGGACTGGCCTGGGTCAGGACAGCCCAGAGTAATTAGCAGGTGTGTGTGAGCCAAAAAGGTGACATCATGGATCGGGGTGCTGTCTGCAGACCAGTGACCGTCCGCTCTCCGATGACGTCGCCGCTCGTTGGCTGCGAGTCTCGTATATAACGGTCGCGAGCAAGTTGAACCGACCCAATTCTCTCTCTTTCCCACTCCAGTCATGTCTCTCCCCCAAGCTACCAAAGACGTCGGAGACCATCCAGCAAAGAACTCTGTCGTCGACCCCGTCAACAAGCAGCAGCAGGCCGCTGATGTCGACCGCAAGCTCCGCTTCTACGGCGTCGTCCAGGCTCTTCGTGAGTCGCGGATGCCGACGAACGACCAGATCGACCGCATGATAGCATACGCGCTCGAGCACTCACCCGTCGACACCTCCGCCCTCTCGCCCGACGGACAGCAGCTCATCAGCGACATGCGCGACATACTCGACACCATGCGTGTCATGGTCCGCGAGAAGAATGCCGACGAGCTCTTCCAGAACTTCATCTGGCACACGGGTCAGGCGGACCTCTCGAAGGCAAAGAAGGACCCCAATGAGGTCATCCCCGTCAATCAAGAGAAGGCGAAGGCAGACGGCCAGCAGGCAGTCCAGCACCTCCGCACAATCTTCTCACTCATCCTCACCAACTCTGAGGTCCGCAAGCTAGTCTCCGACTTTGGCATCATCGGCCGCGACCTCTTGGCTCGCGGCGCGAGCAAGGTCGCTGATGCGGCGCGTCCGGATGAAGAGCGCCTGCGTACTGTTGACGACACTGCCCCTAGAGATCAATTTGTGACGGAGGGCGGGCGGACCATTGGTCCTGACGAGACTCCGGTGAGTATTCGCTAAGCGTGTGCGCATATATGTGTCTCTTGCGCATATAGTCAGTCTCAGTGCTCGATGAACGTTGTATGCTCACATACTATGCAGGTTCTTGAAGCACGCATCCCGGGCACTGACACGGCTATCTCTCAACACCCACGTGAACCTCTTGGCCACGGTGCGACTGTGAAACAGGGCAATGGCGAAGTTAAGAGCGGTGCCGAGGCCATGCAGGAGGCCCAGGAACGCAAGGAAGAGCTGAAGGAGCGTGCAACGGTAGATATATGTGTGCTGATATCGTCGTGACCACCTCAAGCTGACCCTCGTGTGACACCCAGGCTGAAGCGCAGAACCAGAAGCAAGATTTGAACAATGTCGTCGGCGACGATCCTGTTCCGAACGACGCGGAGGAGGCACAGGCGAAGAAGCAGGGTCTCTTCGGCAAACTTCGCGGCATGCGAGACAACATGGTCGATCGGATCCCCGACGAACACAAAGATCGTGCGAATGATCATTACGACAGAGCGAAGCAGTTCCTCACGGAGGAATACTTCCCGGAAGAGCGTAGGGATCAATTCATCTACCGTGGCAAGAAAGTATGTGTTACATCGCTCCAGCGCAAGAGATAGCTCACTGATATCACCTGCAGGTGATCCTTGAATGCCAGAAGCACAAGGATTATCAGGCGTCCATGGAATGGCTTCTCAACTTCCTTGAGGAGTACGCTGGCCACGGAAAGACAGTTGCTGCGCAGGGTAAGTGGCAATCTGACAGTCTTCTGATCTGTTGCACATCATAAACTATGTCACTGCAGGCAAAGACGCGCACCAACAAGCCACCTCCGACAACTCCCTTCAGCAGGCGACAAGTGAGCTTCGTGCGCTCCTTGAGCGCTTCGCAAACGGCATGAGCCTTGACGTCATCGGCGACGCGATGCGCGCTCTGTATGACGACGCCCAGCAGGACGAGGAGCTTCGTAACTGGTTCCACCAGTGCGATGCGTATGCTCGTAGGGTATGTTCTCGAACCCCATCAGGTAATTATCTCGAATGAACTGATGTGAGTTTCTCTAGGTCCTTCTCGATGCGGGCTTTGTGCTCGAGCCAAAGTGCAACGACGAGGCGAACCAACTGCGCGAGAGCGGAAGGCGGTTCTACGATGACAAGTACAAGGGCCACTTCGACAACTTGTTCTCGAGCATGGGCGACTGGTTCCGTGCGATGGGTGACGACCCGTTGAACAAGCGGCAAGTATTCGTTCAAATCAGTGGCTCCGGATGTTCGTCTCATACGTGCGATATAGCTTCGGCCAGGACTGGGCGCGGTTGACGAAGGATCTGCTCTTCGACAATGAGGGGAGCCTCAAATTCAAGCCTGAGCTATGGATGGACGTCCGCAAGGTTATCTTGCCAAGCATCATCGATAGGGTGAGCCCACAGCTTCCGAAGGGTGTTGAACGTTTTATTGACGCTGCTCATCGTATAGGTCGGCTACGTCCCAATTCCGCGCATCGAATACACCGACGACGCGCTCGATCTCGTCATCGAGAACCTCGCGCTCTCTGGTCGTAACCTCTTCCCGAATGTCGTCAGTGTCGAGGCACACAACTACATGAAGTTCAGCCCGTACAACGCCATTACGTGAGTCTTCTGCTCGTCGACCTCACCTCGTTGCGATGACTTATGTGATCTTGTCAGTGACGAGGCCCACCACGAATTCATCCTCACATTCGGCCAGATCCAGGCTGATATGCGCGACGTTGCTTTCTACTTCAGGAAGAAGACAGGCTTCCCGAAGCTGTCTGACTCTGGTCTCGCTGATGTCCTACTCAGTGGCGAGGGTTTGACTGTCACTGCGCACGTCGTAGGTGCTGGCGCCGACCGCTCGAGCGTATTCAAGGTAAAGAACGTGAATGTCAAGGTTGCCACCCTCAAGTTCTCGATCCGGGACTCAAAGCATGACACGCTGTACAAGACGCTGCGACCGCTCGCGACGGGCCTGGTGAAGCGGCAGCTGCAGAAAGCGATCGCGGATGCAGTGACCACGGGGCTAGAGTACGTCGACGGGCAACTCGTGGGCGTGCGCGACCGGATGGCGGACGCGAAGGAGAGCGAGGACAAGAGTCGGACACAGGTGCTGCAGGAGATGTTCCAGCGGAACAAGGACGAGGCGCAGAGCGTGAAGGGCAAAGCGGACCAGAAGACGGGTCAGTTCAAGGTGGTGAGCAAGAGAGACTCGGCGATCATGCCGCAGGCGGGACACCCTGCCGGGTGGGCCAACCGAACACAGGAGCGCGCGGAGGCGGCGGTGCAGGGCGAGGGATGGAGGAGCGCTGCGTGAGTATCTTCCTGCGATCTTGGTCGAGGTGCTTGCTGACATCCATCACCACAGATTCGACGTCGTCTAATGTGCGCGTATGCACGATGTCGGCCTCGGACTATTGCTCGTTATGCCTTTCACGTGTTATGTCTCCCGCGCCTGTTCGTTCTGTCTCATTACGCTCCGCACAAACGGTGTTGTAGTTCAATATACCCACCGACGGATGTTTCTGTACCTGTATTATAAACAGATTGGCTAGTTCTATCTTGTTTCAGTAATGTAGTGAGTAATGAGATACCTGTTCTTTCGGTTTCGGCGTTCCACGTTCGAATCTCGAGTTCGACCTCGCAGCGCAAACCGCAGATCATCAAAGGGCTGAAATACGATCACGTGATATTGAGCAAAGGGGGACGCGTTCTGGGAGGACCCAGGCATGATATCCCCTTAGATGTTGGATCCGACAACCCCTGGTTTTGGCCAATTTTACCCGCACAAATTTGGCCCGTTTTTGTCCGCACCAGGATCCACTTGACCCCTGCGGGTGTCGCTTTTGTCCGCATTACGGATCTAACCTCAAAAAATCGCCCAAAATAGATATAATTCTGAAGAAATTTCTCTGCATCCGGAATACCGAGAAGAACAAGATCTACCGCTTTTCCGGCCTCCCAGAGCGCAATTAGCGCCGTGAAAATCGAATTGTAGAATTGCAAAGCAATTACAGCAGCGGAAGCGAAGCTCAGAACATCATCAGGCGTGATTCCTGCTACTATTCGCATCCGGAGCTCGTTGGAGCTGTATCATACTCCCGATAGTTGTATAGTAAGCCGGTAGCCGACCGAGACACATTACGTGGCAGCCGGAGAGCACGATATCTCAGGCAGATACGGAAGGGTTATTTCCATAAATCCATCCAGCGAGGTAAACATCGAAGTGAACGTATGCGGGTCCTTCAGCGCGTTGGCTCGTTTTGGGTAGACATCCAAGCAGGTGTGTCGCGTCGGCCACGCTGCCGCGCGGGGCCGATTTTGCCCGCACCAGGATCTCACCTTGCCCTCCCTAGTCCACTTTTACCCGCGCAAAATATCGAACTTAGGTCCGTATCTTGGCCATTTTTGTCCGCATGACGATCCTACCTTGGCCCATTTTGACCCCCATTTTTGTCCGCACCAGGATCCAACATCATGTAGGGTATGCCGGGGTCCTGTTCTGGGCCTCAGGTACGCAGAGGTTTTGCGCAATGCTTGCGTGCCGTCGAATGCACACTTGGTTCATCTCTGCGATTTTCGTTGAAGATCCACGCTTGTTTCATCAGTAATATCTCCGCTGCGCTACCTTGGACCACCATTCCTTCGTCTCATCCGGGCTTGAAGCGTGAAGCTCGGCAAACGCGTCTTTCCACCGCGGAATTTTCATGGAAGAAGCGAGACCGTCCGTGATTCTCAAGAGTATGGGGACTACTATGTGTGTGTCTGTTCTTTGGTCTCTGCTCGTTTCTGGTCATTCATCATACAGTCCGACATATTTCCAAAAGCCATACCTGGGCCTGAGCTTCGACCTGTTGTTTCTCATCATGGAGTTTCTGGAGTTGCAGTGCCTCTCCAGGATGATGCAAACATGCCACATGCTCTATGATGCGGGCATTCGGCTGCTACTGTCTCGACAACGGTGTCCTAGCACTGAAGATCAGTTGTTGTCACTCTGCCATTTTGTCCTCAGGGACGCGCCTCGTCGTTCTGGGTTGCTTCGTGACTTGACCATCTTAGAAGATGTAGAAGAAAGCACGGTCTCCCTGGTCATTGATGTCCTCCCCCATGCTCGCTCGCTGGAGTCGCTGGATGTCAGCTCAGAATCGGACTTAATCAAGTCACGCCCGGACCTTGTCCATGCGATCCGCTCCCTGCCGTCCGTGCGGAATCTCGAGTGGCGCGATGTGGACTACGTCGGGATCGAGGCTATCCAGTGTATACAAGCGCTTCTCGAAGCCGTCGAAGTGTCATTTGATGTTTGCAGCGAGCCACAGGATCCTGCTGAAGTGCTCAAGCCATTCGGTGCGACTTTCTAAGACCTATGCGCCAATCATATCATCGTCGCCCCATCAACTGTTCGTTTCCCTGTATTGCAGTACCTCCGCCTGCGACCTCGGCGCGATCCCATCGACACCAACGCCATGATGTCAGTATACCCCGAGGTCCTCACCCTTCATTTAGAGGATCCTCTGATCTTCGACCGCGAGGATGTCGAGGTTTGGAGGGAGATGCGTCAGGTCAACGAGCGTCGAACGCGGTTGCTGAATAGCTGGGCTGTCTTGTCAAAAGCTTCGGGCAGTATCTTCGCCCTTTGGACCCTTGCGCTGGCTTGCAAGGTGACGACGCTGAGTGTTCGCTTGGACGACCCGAGCGAAGCCGCTCTTCTCCCAACGCTTCTGGGAGACACCAACCCTTTCCGGTTAGACCTCTATGTGACATTTAACGGCGGGCTGAGGATCGGCCACCTCACCAGTTTGCTCGTTGGGGTAACCAGTGTAAAACGACTACAACTCTCCGTACGCTTCAATCGCCACGTCGTCGATAGCGGACCACAAATCCTTGTGAGTAGCGTCCTCGTTTTTTTTTCAGAACGATGCTGACGATTTGCTCAGAATGGCGTGTTATCCATGCTCGGATCGTCGGAGATTCTTACTATCGATGCAGTCATCTCCGCAAGCGTGCCGCAACTCGCATGGCCTGTGGAGAGGTCCATCTTGGACCATCTTCATGAAACGGAAGATCGCCTATTCGTGGCACAGCTCGTCGCTCGCGTTCCTTCCCTCTGCGCGATTTCGATGAACATTGGGCGCAAGAAGCGGTCACACTGGACATACCACTCGGCATAAGGATAATCCCTCGTTCGTGGTATCCGTGAACCACCGACGCTCCGTCGCAAATCGAACTCGTACTGTTGCAACAGCGATGCACCACTCAAGCATACCTGCCTCGGGACTTCCAGATGAACCACCGTGCGGGCTGAAGCGGGCTCGTATCCATCTCATTGCCGCCCGCGCACAGCGGCTGGTTCGGCGAAGTACCATGTGATGAAGACAAATACGGGTAAGGACTGGTATATGCCACCTAGCGGGAGCCACTTATAATTTCATAGACACTTGTTGCTCAGATGCTCCTTTCGAGCATCTCGTTACGTGTCTGTCGTGCATACAGCGATCGCTCTCCGATTTACCATTCACTACCCCGCCTCCAATGCTGTCATGTACTCAAAATCAACGCGCTCGACGTCTGAACCAGCTGAGTGTGTTATCGCTGAGTTACTTGGAGCCGTGCTCTGTTGTGCACCAACCTGACTGCCGAACCAGGCTTATGCCCTTGCGGTATATCAGAGTGTGCTGAGCTGTTGATCCTGGTTATGACTTCGACGAGGGAATGAGATGGTTTCACACATGCAATACTGCTTTCATAAGGCATACATAGACCACAGTACTCTAGTAAAGAGGTGGGTTGTATCAGTGCAACCAACTTCACCGTAAGCTTTAGGGAACGGGATGAGGTCACGTGGTGATTCGCGATGGCGAATTCCGCGGCGACCTGGCAGGCACTTGCCATCGACGATGACTTGAGTGGGATCTTGCTTTTTGAGCTAGGCTTTCGCATGGTCTTCATTCGCTCACATATTCCTTTCGCTTTCTGTCGTCCTGGAATCACGCGTTACTCTAAATTCCGGTTCCGTCTGCTGCGCCTTCTCGGGCGCCTATTATTATTTCACTCCACTCGCACTTGAAGCTCAAATATTGATCCTCCTCCTATGTCCAGCCCACCTCTTTTTGTCGCGTCGGCGATTTAGATCTACTGTGTTTCTTTGAGTTGCGCGCTTACTTAATCAGGACAGGAAAGCCTCTGCACTTAGAAGTCTATTCCTATCCTGCAATTCGGGCCTGAAGCTGAAGCTCCGTAAACGCATCCTTTCAGCCCCGGGAATCCAATGGAAGGATTGAACCAGTCGTTAGTTCCTAAAAGGGGTACGGAGGGGAGGAGTATGGAGACTGGGAGTGTGGAAAGTAGGAGTATGGAGACTACTGCGTGCGTACCTGTCTCTGGTCCCTTTTTGTATTTAACAGCGCATCATCAAGCTCGACGCCGTTACACAAGTCACACCTGAGCTTCGACCTATTGTTCTTCATCATGGAGCTTCTGGAGTTGCAATGCCTCTCTAGGATGATGCAAACATGCCACATGCTATATGATGCAGGCGTCCGGCTGCTGCTGTCTCGAGAACGCTACCTTGACAGCGAAGAACAGCTGTCGTCACTCTGCCACTTTGTCCTTAGGGATGTGCCTCGCCGCTCTAGTTTCCTCCGTCACTTGACCATCGTAGAAGATATAGGAGAAAGCACGGTCGCTCTTGTTATTGAGCTCCTTTCGCATGCCCGGTCGCTGGAGGAACTAGATGTCGAGTCAGAACCGGACTTGATCAAGGCATGCCCGGATCTGGTTGATGCGGTCTGCTCTCTGCCGTCCCTGCGGACCCTCGGATGGCACGTCGTGGAGCAAGCGGGAATCGAGGCAATCCAGCGAATGCAAGCGCCCCTCGAAGCCATACATGTGTCGTTTGGTAGTTGCGTCAGGCCCCAGGATCTTGCCGAGGTGCTCAAGCCATTTGCCAAGACTATCCAACAACTGCGTGCTAACCGTATCATCGTCGCTCCGTCTACCGTCCAATTCTCCGCTTTGTTATACCTCCATCTGATGGGATCTCATGAACCCATCGACACCAACGCCTTGATGTCAGTATTCCCCGAGGTCCGCTCCTTCCATCTGGAGTCCCCTCTGGCCTTCCACTCCGCCGATGCGGGTCCCTGGGTGGAGATGCGCCAGGCCAACGAGCGTCGAGCACGACTCCCCCATCGCTGGACCATCATGCCAGAAGTCACGGGCAGTATCATCAGCCTTTGGAACCTTGCGCTGGACTGCAAAGTGATGACGCTGACTGTCCGAATGAGCGAGCCAGGCGAAGCCGCTCTACTCTCAACGCTACTAAGGGACTCCAATCCTTTCCGGTTATGCCTGACCGTGATGCTCAGCGCCAAACTGACGATTAGTCAATTCATCGATGTACTAGCTGGGGCGACCAGCGTAAAGCAGCTGGATCTCGTTATACGTCCCAACCGCTACGTTACTGATAGCGGGCCACAGATCCTTGTGAGTGCGGCGATCCAGCCCCCGGGTAGAGCGATACTGATCAAATGACCAGGACGGTGTATTGACTATGCTCGAATTGTCAGAGATTGCGATACTCGATGTTGTCATCAATCGTCCGGGTTTGCGGCTCGTGATGACGCCTGAAGACATGTCTCTCCTGGAGTATCTCGATCAAGCCGAAGATCTGCCATTCGTGGAAGAGCTCGCCGCTCGCGTTCCCTCGCTGCACATGGCTACAGTGAAGCTTGGGTGCAAGACGAAGTCACTCTGGAAACTCAACCCGGTGGAGTGACCTCATTTTTGTATGGTGTCCGGGGACTACCGACGCTCCGTCGCGAATTAAGCTCGTATCGCCTTATCAGCGATGCGCCATCAAGAGACCTCTGCCTCGAGAATGGAGTTTGCAGCTACAGCTCCGCGCGGACTTCGGAAATTTCGTTGACATCTCATTCCCGTTCGCGCATGGCGACTGGTTTGGCGAACTAGTATGTGATGATAACCGGTGCGGGTAGGGAATGGTGTGTAATCTGTCTATGGCACGTAGGGGAATATAGTTGCACTTTCGTGACTACTCCATGCTCACAGTCTACCTCTGAACATCTCATTATATTATTGTACTTGTCGATTACAAGACTCTCTGCATATTGGTGCACACGGCGATCACTCTTCAATACACCCATTGCTTCTCAGCTTCAGATATATCCTCACGCAGACACACAGCTGCATGGGAGACACCTGTGGTCCCGGTTTCTGACTCGGACTTGTGCACTATCTATCACCTTTTTTGTGGTGCACCGGCGTGCGTCGGAGGGATGACTCATCCTACCTGTAGTTTAGTGGTGATATGAGATACTTTGCGTGCATGATACTGCTTTCTTAAGGAACAAAGTTCACTATGCATCCTCTGCGGGCTGCATTAGTACGATCAATGTCGATCAATACTTGACGTGGATTTGGAATGGGATGCGGTCACGTGGTCCCTTCGAAAGCGAATTTTGTGCGGCGACCCCGGCCCGGCCTTCATAGCTTCACTTGCCATTGACGACGTCTCGAGCCAGACTTTGACATCATCAGTTCGTCGAATCCTTTCAGTTCCTGCTGTGTGTCTTGGAATCACGCGCTGCTCTTGACTGTGGTTCCGTCCGCTGTGCCTTATTGGGCCCCCATCACCATTTCACTTAGCCTTCACAAACATACCGGCAACGTGGCACCCCGGTTAACCAATGGAAGGAACGAACCGGTTACTAGTTATGAAAACAAATGTGGGAGCGACTACGTGCGTGTCTGTTTCTGTGGACTGGACTATGCTCGTGTTTGACCCACTTGAGTCCAGTCCAGCAATTCTACAAAAGCCATGGCTCAACTTCGACCTGTTGTTCCTCATCATGGAATTTCTCCCGAGACGCTCCCTCTGCAAGATGATGCGAACATGTCGCACGCTCCATGACGCCGGCATCAGGCTACTGCTCTCTCAGAAATGCTATTTATTCACCGAGGCCCAGCTGTCGTCCTTCTGCCGCTTTGTCCTTGGAGACGCGCCTCTTCGTTCTAGCTTCCTTCGCGAACTGAATATCGCGGAAGAGATAGGAGAAAACACAGTTGCCTTGCTCATTGAGGTCCTCTTGCAAGCTCGATCTCTGAAGAAATTAACGATCCAACCGGAGCCGCACCTGTTCGAGTCACACCCTGACCTGGTCGATGCAATTTGCTCCTTGCCATCATTGAAGAGTCTCGATTGGCACGATGTGGGCGACCCAGGTGTAGAAGTGATCCGACATATGCAAGCGTCTCTGGAAGTCGTGGAGGTATCCTTCATCAATTGCGATCAGCCGCAGGATCCTGCCGAGGTACTCAAGCGATCCGCCAATACTATCAGAGACCTCCGCGCCAATTACGTTGTCGTTGCTCCGTCGACCATCCAGTTCACCGCGTTACAATATCTTCGCCTGAGGGCTACAAGCGACCCTATCGACACCAGCGTTCTGATGTCAATGTACCCCAATGTTCTCAGCCTCTACCTGGAATCCCCTCTGCTCCTCTTCGATGACGACGAAGAGCAGTGGAATGAGATGCGTCAGGTCAATGAGCGTCGAGCACAGTCGTCAAATCGCTGGGCCATCTTGGCAGAAGTCGCAGGCAATATCTTCGCCCTTTGGACCCTTGCACTGAACTGCAAGGTAGTGACGCTAACTGTTAGTCCTATCGACAGAGAGGATCTCGCGCCACTTTCAACACTTCTCAGAGGCACTGATCCCTTTCGGCTACGCCTCACTGTGTCGCTCGGCAGAGACATATCGATAGACCTGCTCGGAGATTTGCTCGTTGGGGCCACTAGCATGAAACAGCTAGAACTCGCCATACATGTCGGATCCAGTGCCACTGATAGCGGGCCGCAAATCCTGGTAAGTGCGCCGGGGCCGTTTCTCGTATGAAAGTATTAACCAAATTTCCAGAGCGGCATCTTGTCGATGCTCGAACCGCTAACAATTACGTGGATCGATCTTGTCGTCGATGGCACGCGGTCTACACGGGAGTCTCCTGCCACGACCGCTGCAGACTATCTCGACCATGCAGAGGATCGTTCGTTCGGGGGAGAGCTCTTCAACCGCGTTCCATCGCTGAACCTGATCAAACTGAAACTTGGAAGCAACCCGAAGTCACACTGGTCATTCAACTCGATGGACGGGTGACCTCGCCCCTGCGAGGCGTTCGAGGACCAACGACGCTCCATCGCAACCGGGGGTCATCTTGTCAATGACGTATTGCCAAGACGCCATCGCCTCGTTGTTCCCGGTCGTACTCCCGCATGGACCTCAATGAGTTCTAGGAATTTCATTGCTCTATGTAGCCGGATGATTGCAGTACAATGTGATGGAGATCGGCAGGGCTGGGGGGCGGTGTATTTTTTTTAGCTGTGGCATGTAGGGATTTTCCGCTTCCATCTTCGTGAGCACTCATCACTATGATACATTTTTTAGAAATCTCTCTCTCTCAATGCACGTATTGCAATGGTCGAGGCCTTTGCATGCTGGCACAGACGGTGATCACTTTTAATATCAGTCATTGCTCCATTCCCCATGCCATCAGATACTCGAAATCAAGACGCTGCATGTATGAACTAGCCTCATGCGTGACCCGTGCTGCACAGGTCATGTGTTGTGAAATATGGGCTCCCGATTGTTGCCCAAATTTGCTAGCACCCTCTACCACCTTTTCGCTGTGTGTCGGCACATGTCGAGTTCACGATAAGCCTGGTAATCAGTCCGAAATATAGCTACAAAAATTACTTTTCACACACAACTGCGGTAAGAGCCCAAGAACTCGGAGACATGCACCTTGGCTCTTGGAGAACGCTGCATAGTAAGCTAGCGTAGTACGGAGGATTGATGTTCGGTCACGTGACAAATTCCAGGGTGAATTTCGTGGCCACCCCGTTTCCGCTGCGGTTGTTTACGTTGTCTTGTTACACTTCCTCCCCTCTGCACTTTCTGTGTTCAGACAGCTTTTTCGTTATCCGTTCACTCTGAACTACGCTCTTGGGCGGTCACTTACATAGACTATCTTGAGCTAAGGAGTTTGCGAACGCGCTACTGGATATTGGGAATGTAATGGGAGGAGTGAGCCAGGTGAAAGAGAACGGGATAGCTGACATGTACGTGCCTGTCGTGTTGAGAGGGGTCTGCATTTGACCATCTCGAACGCAGGCCGGAGATCGACCAAAAGTCACGGCTTGACTTCGACATCTTTATTCTCATCATGGAGTTCCTGCCGACGCAATGTCTATCCAGGACAATGCAAACGTGTCACATGCTCTATGATGCGGGCATCAGGCTCCTACTTTCTCATGAGCGCCGCCCCTTTAGTGAACACCGGCTCATCTCATTTTGCCACTTTGTCCTCAATGGTGCACCCGTCCGCTCAAACTTCCTCCTCGAACTGACCATTCCAAGTATCTACGAAAGGAGCGTTGCGGCCCTCGTTGTCGAAGTCCTCTCACACGCGCGAGCTCTGAGGAAGCTGAATATCGAAGCTAGCTCATTCTCGGTCGAGTCGGACTCAGACTTCGCTGATGTCATTCGCTCCCTGTCGTCGTTGACGACTCTTCAATGGCCCGATATGTATGAAGCATGCATAGAGATCATGAAGCGCATGCAGGCGCCTCTCAAGGTCGCTTACGCATCCTTTGATTACTGTGCCGAGGCGCAGGACCCATCCGAAGTATTCGAACCATTTGCTGAAACTCTCGAAGATCTATGCGCCCATTACACTATTGTAGCTCCGTCAGCCGTTCATTTCAACGCACTACAATATCTCCGCCTGACGATCTCAGGAAATGCCCCCATAGACACAGATGTTCTGATGTCGATATACCCAAATATTACCAGCTTTCATCTAAATTTTGCCTCGTTCCTCAATGACTTCCCGGGGGCACTTTGGAGGGAGATGCGAGCTGTCAACGAACATCGACCACGATTGCGGGGTCGTTGGCTCGGCCTGGCTGATGTCGAAGGAGATATATTGGCCCTTTGGTCCCTTGCCCTGGACTGCACGGTAGTGACTCTGTCTGTCCATCTGACCTACCTAGACGAGTTCATCCTCCTCTCAATACTCTTGAGAGATACTAGCCCCTTCCAGCTACATCTCAGTATATCGCTGGACAGCGAATTACTATTACGTCAATCTCGCGGCTTGTTTGTGGGGGCGAATAATATGAAACGGCTTAGACTCTCCATAGACATCCAATCCAGGGTCCTTGATAGCGGATCACAGATCCTTGTGAGCGTGGGTAACAGCTTTCCGTATGCCAATACTAACGCATTCTTTCAGAGCGGTCTTCTATCAATGCTCGAACCCTTGAAAATCGAGGGCATCTACGTCTACGTTGCGACTTACGACTCACCGGGCAGCCTGGGTTCAAGAGCGAAATCTGTCCTAGAGCACCTCGATCGATTTTAAGATCGACTATTTGCGGCACAACTTGCTGCTCGCGTCCCCTCGCTGCGTCTAGTCACATTGAAACTCGGAACCAGGGCGAAATCACACCGGATGCTCAGCTCGGCAGAGCAATGACTTCACTCTCGTATAAGTCTTGTCCACCAGCAATGCCCGCTTGTGATTCGTGCTCTGTTACTCCGGATTGCTGACGTATAACCAAGAAACCATTGCCCAGAAATTGCTAGATAAACCCCGACAGCCATTCTGTTGGGCTCGAAAGCGTCTCGTTTGATCTGTTCGCATATGACGGCTGCTCAAGCTAAGTTCCGCGAGAAGTAGACAAATACGGGTAGTTTATTCTATATGACCCGGCTGGAAGACATTTACAATTGCGTGGACAGTAGTTACTCACATATGCCCTTCGAATATCTCCCTCTCATTGCACGTGTTCCGGCTGATGACCTAGTCTCCTACTGCCTGCACGAGGATACGTGCACTTGCCATCTCAATATATTGTCCTCTGTTGTCGAACTGTCTGTGCATGTTATATATCAGATACACAAAAGTTGATATTACCATTATCGATGTCTGGATCGATCGAAGGCTACGGGCCGGCGGCATATTATCGGACGGAACCGTGCTGAAGAGGTATTCTTTGGTAACCTTACAGTAGCTTACATAGTGTCGGCAGTCATTGAGCTGATGATCCTATCTTTTAACTCGGACTGTAGCAGACTGTAGCTGTAGAATTGTGACAGAAACCAGACCACTCCAGGACAACGCGCATTAGCTTGAGAACGCAGTTCTATCTCCGGCATCGATTCGCGATCACGTGGCACGTGGCACGTCACAGTGCAAGCAGGTGCAAGCACTGGCAAGCACTGGCGAAACGCGATCATCTGGGGCCGTCTAGTGCATTTTTTACATCGTCTCGTCAAATCTCCTCCTTTCTTCTGCATATGCTGTGACCACTTCGTCCATTTTGCCTACTATACGTCCTCTGGATAAGCCCGCGCAAATTCGAGCCTTCATTAGCGAACCACCGTATTCGGGCATACGATGGAGGGGAAGAATCAGGTCACCAAGAGTAGGGGAAGCAATACGTACGTGCTTGCCTTCTACATAACCGATTGTGTCTGATTAACTGGAGCACAGACTGACACCCGTTCCAACGCCATGGCTTAACTTTGACATGTTGCTTTTCATCATAGATCCCTGCCGATAAAGTGTCTCTCCAGGACCATGCAAACGTGTCGTACGCTTTATGACGCGGGCATGAGACTGCTACTCGCTCGAGAGCGCTATCTTTTTACCGAAGATCAGTTAGCCTCCTTCTGTCTGTTTATCCTTGGGGATGTGCTTCTTCGTTCTAGGTTCCTCCGCGACCTGGATCTCATGTGCGATTGTGAAAGGAGCACAGTGGCTTTAGTTGTTGAGGTCCTCTCGCATGCGTGGTGTCTGGAGAAGCTGGTTGTCGAAGCATACCCATTCCTGTTCCGGTCACACCCTGACCTTGTCGATGCGATTTGTTCCCTGCCATCCTTGACGACTCTCGAGTGGTACCATCCGGATGAAACAGGCATAGAGGCAATACGGCGTATACAGGGGCCTCTCGAGAATGTCGTCATGTCCTTCTTCGAATGTAGCGGACCACAGGATCCTGCCGATGTGCTCATGCCATTTGTCGCAACTATCCAGCAGTTACGCGCCCATTACGTTATTGTCGCTCCGTCGACCGTCCAATTCCTCGCGTTGCGATATCTCCGTCTGACGGCCTCCAAGAACGACCCCATAGATACCAACATGTTGATGTCGATATATCCCAAGGTTTCCAGGTTTCCCTGTATTCCATGGCAATGGCCCAGAAGAGTTGTGGAGAGAGATGCGGCAGTTCAACGAGCATCGAGCGCAATTGTCGGGTCGCTGGACTGTCTTAACAGAAGTCGCGGGCAACATCTTCGCCCTTTGGTCCCTTGCACTGGACTGCAAGGTGGCGACGCTTATTGTTGATCTGACTGACCCACGCGATATCACACTCCTCCCAACGCTCCTGAGGGACACTGCCTCTTCTCGGCTATGTCTCAATGTCTCTCTCAGCAGCGAAATCTCGATAGGTCGGCTCCACAATTTGCTCGTTGGGGCATCCACCACCAAACAACTGGAGCTCGTCATACATATTCAATCCGGTGTCACTGATAGCGGGCCGCAGATTCTAGTGAGGATGGCGAATCAACTTGTCAAACATTTCCGCTAACTGGATCCACCAGAGCGGCATCCTTCGTATGCTCGAATCCTCGAGAGTCGCAAGTATACATGTTGGCATTAATGACGTATTGCGGTTCGCGCTAGGTTCTGCTGCGAAGTCCGTGCTGGAGTACCTCGACCAAACGGAGGATCAACCGTTCCTAGAACAGTTCACCGCTTGCATCCCCTCGCTACGTACTCTTACAGTGAGACTTGGGTGCAAGCCGAGGTCAGGATGGGCGCTGAGCCCGGCAGAGGAATAACCTTTTGAGCGGGATCTGTCCGCGAGCGATCCCTGACAAATGTTTTTAGGATCGTTGCGTTAGATTTCCAGAATACATTTCATGTAGGGATATTTGCTTGTGATCTTGTATTTTCACGGTACTCAGATACTCATCAATGTCTCATTGTCTATCCTCGTCGTCTTGACGCCTACGATCTCCACGGACTGGTACTGACAATCATGATTCGTGTTCCGTTACCAATGTGCCAATTGCTACCCCACTTCTCATACATAAGTACATGTGTATCAACAGGTGCTCGATATCGGCGTACTCAACATCGCAAGGATGTCAACTCGCGCCTTCAGCACGGTCGCGTTATCATAGACCGGATCCTGCCGAGGGCTCGCGCAGAGCCAAGATGCCGCTGACGTCATTCCCATCGGTGACGAGGTCCTTGCGAAGCATGCCTGAGGACGCTGCTCGCGCTCGATCGTTTTGCTTCAACAAGTCACGGACGCCCGTTTCTGGCAGCTCGATTGCTCGATTCGTCCTTTCGCCAAGCCTTAAGCTTCAACAGAAGCACTTGAGCCCACGTCATTGGGCCACCGAGGTCACCCCATGAAATATTCATACCTTACAAAAGCCCCGCGCCGTCGACCGCGTTGCCGTCCCCGCCGCACGTCCTTCATTTCCGCATCTCACCTTTCCTGATCATGATTTCCTTCCTTCTCCTCTATCTTTGTGTCTTTCTTCTCACATCTGTCGGTGGACAGGCTAGAAAATACTCTCTGCACCAAAACAATGTCGGTGCCGACTTCCTGGAGAACTTTGTATGGGAAATCACCAAGAACCCCCCTGGAGGCAGGGTGTGAGTGTCATCATGTTCGGTGGCAGTTGTCACTAAACTGGTCGTAGCATGTACACAATGCAATCCGATGCGCTCTCCCAGAATCTCGTAAACGCGCACGGCAACACGTTCGTAATGCGCGTCGACGATACCGCCACGCTGTCCTCTTCTGATTTGGGCCGCAAGAGTGTTCGAATCAAAACTAAAGAACAGTATACTACCCACGTCGCCGTGTATGTCGTTCATCCTTCCATCCGCCGTCCTCTTCTTAACTGCCTGTCACCAGCTTCGACATCCGGCACATGCCACAAGGTTACGGTACATGGCCTGCCTTATGGGAAGCCGACGACACCGTAGGCGTTGCCAATGGTGAACTCGACATCATGGAGGGAGTCAACAATGTCTCGCCAAGTTATACTACCTTACATACAGGGGGTAGTTGTACTATGCCTGCCAATCGTACTCAGAAAGGGTGGGTCTCGAATTATGTACACTCGCCCACAAGACTGACGATCTCTCAGGACCGCAAAAAATAACGACTGTAGGTTCTCATCAGGCCGAACAAGCGGATACAGTGGCTGTACTGTAGCATCCCCGTATTCGAGCACGTACGGGCCTACATTCAACGCGAATGGAGGAGGGTATTACGTGTTAGAGCGCACTCCAGAAGCTATCAGTGTCTGGTTTTGGTCACGCAACGACAAATCTGTTCCTGCGTCCATCAAGGATGGCAGTCACACCATCGACACCACATCATGGGTACGTCTGACCCTTCCCCCTGGAGTACCGCATTTAAGTAGCATGTCCTCAGAACTCTCCGCCAATTGCTTACTTCCTCTCCTCTCCCTCATGCGACTTATCGGCAAACATGAAAAGCCACAGTATCATCATCAACACGATGTTATGTACGTCCTCTGCGAGAGAATTTTCACTCATCCAGGGCTTGACATTCATTCACTATTCACCAAGGCGGTCCATGGGCTGGTTCTCGCTTTGATGCATTGGGAATCCAAGGGACTTGCATCGGTTCGGACGCGTTCCCTGGTTATGCTATCCCACTCTGAGCTGAAGATGCAGACTACGTCAATGACAATCCATCCGCATTTAAGGACGCTTACTGGGACATCGCCGCTCTCCGCATTTATCTCAAGTCTAGCGATCCATCTTACGTCTCACTCATGGCACCTACCCCATCCTCCGTTCCCTTCGTTCCTGAGGGATACCCCGCCATGCAGTATGCACATAGCCGAGAGTCGTTTCTCTTACCCTGGGGTGTTGCATTGTGGGCTGCGTACAGACTGGTATGTACCGCCCGTAGAACCCAGTAGAGCACAAGTACGATAGATCGCCTCCGTCTTGCCGCAATGAAAGCGAGTACAGTACCAAATTTCATAGAGAATATGTTTATTCAGTAATTGGAGTGTACGATACGCTTATAATTGGTATAGCTACTTCATGAAAAGAGCTATGATTCTTCCCAAGCTCTTAGAATCGGTACCGTTCTGGTATTCTACCATACGAGTGCAACGACAAGCGAAGCGGTCTACCATGATTACTGTTACTATATAGACAGCCGGCATTGTTCATGTAATTGTTATTGAACAGACGTTGGTACAGCAACTACTTGCACGGATCGATGCCATCCTATACTGTGGCTTGCACAAAATCAAACGGACGACAACTCCGGTGGGAATGCAAGGGTTATATCATGTCCGGAGAACAACAGGCCGGAGAAATCTGGATTCTGATGGTGATGATAATGTACTCCAAATCTGGAAATTGCCTCTACAGAACGGGGGCTGCGCATTGTCATATCGATGTCACATAACACAAGTGGATGTGGCCTTCTCATTTCACATCAATCGCCTTTTGAGTCGGACCATACGGTACATTGCATCGCATACATTGGAATAGTAGATCTATCACGATCATAGTGTTGTTTTGCACGTGTCTCTGAAACTCCGTTCTCCCTTCCATATGAGCCCACGTACGCATGGGAAACATACTATCTGTCCACCAACTGAAAGCGATCTGTAAAGTTGAGTGATTCTCGAGCAGTATATTCGACAGAAGGATCTTACTTGAGTTTCCTCATGATATCATTCCACTGTCTCTAGACAATTCCAAATCGCGTACAAACCGTAGTCGGATCGTACCGCGATCCACAAGCTTGGAGAATATCGGGTAAATGAACTCTTCTGCCGCTGGTCCGAGCTGATTGAATTCGAGGATGACACCAGTGAGACCGAAATCAACCCGTGTGGTTTCGGGCCATTCTGTTCCCAATGTCGCCGCGATGTTTCGCAGGCACCTCAGTGTATCGTGGACGGGGCTGTGAGTTCTCTCAACGTGGGTGCAGTTGAGCTCGATATCGGTATGTCGGAAGTATGTCTCAATCAACGGTCCCAGTATCTTTACGGCTGCCTTTAGCGTGCGTAATGAGCCTCGAATGCGCAATACGCGAAGGTACGGTGGACATGAAGTTAGAAATCGAACGTAGTCCGCGTCCCCTGCAGAAGTTATGAGACCGAATATGCTTGAATTCAATGCGCGGACATACCTGCCATCCAGACATACCAAGAGCTCAAATCTAATGTGACCTCATGCAGGGACCGCGCAACAGCCTCGCAGATAGGGCCCGGGCTTGGGTCAGTATGTTGTCTGCTGATCCAGTCCAAGCGTATGAGAAACGGAAGCAGGGCCAAAGGAATAACTGTGTTAAACGTCTCGTGCCATTTGGAGAGTACCAGGCGCTGCAGAGGTAGGCGAGAGAGGACCCCCGCCAGTTCCACAGCACCGTCCTCTCTGTCCCGTGCATCCAATACCTCCGTAATACTGATGGACAGGGTCTGAAGGCAGGTAAAATTCGTAAGGAACTTCGCGAGCTTTTTGCAGTCTCCGAGGCATGAGAACTCGGTCAGCCTGAGGTCGGTAACAGAGGATATAGCAGATACGACAACATGACCGAGAGATTTTCGAGGCGTCCAATCGATATCAACAATGTAGATGTGCCGCAACTGTTTGATCACGTGGGAGAGTAGAGAAGGTGTACGCTCATCACGCCAGGTTGCTCGGAGCTTTAGCTTCTTCATGAATGGAATAAGGTGGGGGGAGGCTTTGAGAAACTTGTCGAATCCCCAAAGGTCTTCCTTTCTCACGAGTACTGTCCAGAAGAGATGGAATTGTGCAGAAGGCAGCCACATGCGACGTACGAGAGCACAACTCCGTAGTGTGCGGGGGTCATAGTAGGCGAAGTCGATGATTCTGTCTGTGATCTCCGGAGGCAGGTCGGGTAGGAAGGATATCTCCCGAAACATGGGCACTGGGAAGTCCATCGCGAGGATTGAGGGAAAGTTGCACGTTAAGTCAGCGACGAAAGCTGAAAGTCACTGCACAATAACGTTAGGCTGTCTCATCAATATCATGTCCGAGTGATCATATTGAGCATTTATACGGACCTCTTTGGTCAAGGTAAAGGGAGCGGCTTTGCTCAATAGCTCTAGCACGAGTCGTTGCACGACTCAAGAGAGCAGGTCCACAACCGCACGACAGCGAATGAACGTCCAGTGCCGCCGATGTTCCCACGGGTCGGCTCGGATGACCCGATCCTTATCTCTTTGCTGGCTTCCCAGGTTGCGTTCCGTCGCCATCTACTGTGACAAGGACTCCCATCAAGAGTCCTTCCACTGACTGGACATGCCACAGTATTCTTTGTACCATCCACTCCCTATACCTCTCAGCCCAATACTTCATATGAACCACCCTCGTTCTAGAACCTCCGTCGTCTCAACTTGGCATGCTCCCGCAAGACAGTCACGTACGGATCTGACTTTGAGGGTGCCACTGCATCTCTGAGAGCGTTTGAGACACACGATACTTGGTTATCCGAGGATACCGGTCGCGAGACGTTCCCAACCGGCTCCGACGGAGCCTCTTACAGTGCCCTGCAAATGCTCTCGTTCTTCACGGAAAGACCCCGGTGTGCAAATGCATCTGTGCTGTCCATGATATCGTTACCGTGTATCCCCTTCCTTTCCACTCGTTCGGGACCACACACGGAGTAGTATGACGCCGATCGCGGACGAGCCCTAGATGTGATGCCACGATTGCGGTCTTCCTATGTCAATAGATCTTTTCTATGAGAGGTCGTCCAACGGTTTGCGAATCCCTACGTTGGAGACCAAAATGACGCACATAGCTGAGGCGTGCGTCAAACCCTCCCCAATCTTTTTGCTCTAGCATACCCTTTGCGACAACTCACGAGGCTTGAGGTCGGTGCAGGAGATATTGTTGAAGGCATGAATTTTGTGCTGGGAGGCGGCGCCATGGCCCCAGCTCCGATATCCGTGCATCGACAAGGCCTACCGCTGGGTCGTCATCATGCCACTCAAAGCTCTGGTGTCCTATGTTTTCCAGTCTCCACGCTTAGAAATGCTGCAGGTTTCAGTTCTAGTGCTCGATACGCCGTCCAAGCTGACCTAAAATGCTTCAGAGATGCGTGTAGATCCACTATATAATTCTGGTGCGGGGGTCATAGTAGGCGAAGTCGATGATTCTGTCTGTGATCTCCGGAGGCAGGTCGGGTAGGAAGAATATCTCCCAAAACATGGGCACTGGGAAGTCCATCGCGAGAAATTGAGGTAAAGTTGAAGTGTTAGGTTAGCGACAAAAGTTGATAGTTCACTGCGCAATGTCGTTAGGCTGTCTCAGCGTGTTCAGATCATGTCCGAGTGATCATACTGAGCAGTCATACGTACCCTTTGCTTCAAGGCAACGGGGCCAGGTGGCCTCCTTCAACGGCTCTAGCACGAGTCGTTGCACGACTCGGAGAGCAAAGTCCACAACCACACGGCAGCGAATGAAGGTCTAGTGCCGCTGACGTTCCCACAAGTCGGCCCGGATGAACCGATCTTCATCTCTTTCCTGCGCTACGCAATAGAATAGCACTCGAGCACTCAAGTACTCATGCGCGGTGCTTCTTTGCGATGATCATGGTAAAATGTGCCGGAAATGCGATTCCATGTTCATGATAGCAAAGCAATCTCACGTGGCTGACATTATGGATGGTGTCGACTCCGGCCAATGCACTGTCACCGCAAGCGGGACCTTCACTCCTGGCGTTAGACCATACGTAATCGTGACAGTCACTCGGGTAGCGAGATATATGGTTGCGACCAGCCAACAATAGTCTCTCATTCTGATGCGGATAGCTCATCATGCAGACTACAACCACCCCTCGAATGCAGTATCTACACTATGACATCCTTAGGGAGATTTTCGAGCAGACTCGTGATCTTGAAGGTGGAAGAAGAACACTAGCGGCTCTTGCACATGTATGCAAAGATTTTCAAGATGCTGCACTCGATGTCCTGTGGCACAAGCTGGATAGTTTGGAACCCCTTCTGCGTCATTTTACCGTAATCAAGAAGCAGGAAACCGCAGAAGATGTGACGGGGGAGGAGGCTTGCGACTGTGACGCAGACGATGAATACCACCTGTGTGAGACGTGCAACGTCGTTTATGGCCACGATACATTGGTGACGACATTCAGTGCGAGTGCGAGAGCTTTTCAGTCTGACTTACTTTGTGTACTTCGTTGTAATACAGATCCTAGAAGCACCGATTTCTAGCGCGGAGTGGTCAAAGTTCAAGACCTATGCCCGTCGTGTATGCCACCTACTTCTCTGCGAGAAAGAGCAGTGGATACACCCATCGATCTTTGTTGTCGTCTTCGAGAAAGCGCGGGGCGAGGCTGTACTTCCTTCCCTACGCAACTTTGAATGGGTCGTAGACAGTGGTTCGAACCCCGGACCTGTGCTCTTCCTGCCTCCCGAATTGCGTTCCATCGAGATCTACTGCGATAAGGACTCCCATCAAAAATTCTTCCGCTGGACGTGCCACAGTATCCTTCGTACCATACACTCCCTATGCCCCAAGCTTCGAGATATCACGATTGATCCCCAGCTCAACACCTCACCTGAGGAGCTATCCTCATTCCAAAACCTCCGTCGCCTCACCTTTGCACGCTCCCGCAAGATAGACACGTATAGGTCTGACCTATTAGGTGCTACTGCGTCTCTGGGAGCGTTGGAGACATTCGATACTTGGTTACCCGGGGGCGTTGGTCACGAGACTTTCCCAACCGGCTCCGACGTAGTCTCTTACAACGCCTTGAAAACGCTATCGCTTTTCACGGAAAGCTCCTGGTGTGCAATCGCATCTGTCCTGTCCGTGATATCATCACCGCGTCTTCTCTCTCTTTCCATTCGCTTGCAGCATACATGCAGTGGTATAACTTCGATCGCGGACGAGCTATTGATGGGATGCCACGATTGCGGTCTTCCCATGTCAATGAATCTTTTAGCTGAGAGGTGGTCCAACTGTTTGCAAATCCTCACACTGGATCTCGAAATGGCGCACACAGCTGAGGCACATATCAAAACCCTCCCCGATTTTTTCGCTCTTTTATACCCTTTGCGACAACTCACAAGGCTTGAGGTCGGTCTAGGGGACATTGTTGAATGCATTAATTCTGTGTTGGGAGACAGTGATGTAGATATGATGGCAGCTTCATGGCCCAAGCTCCAATATCTATGCATCGACAAGGCCCACCGCTGGATTGCTATCATGTCTATCAAATCCCTGGTCTCCTATGTTTACCAGTCTCGACACTTGAAGCAGCTGGAGTTCCCAGTCTTGTTGCTCGGCACGCCATCCGATCCAAGCCAGACTGCTGCAGAGGTACACACAGATCCGCCATACCAATTTCGTTACCTCCATATACACCATCTGTTGCCCATCCCGACTTCCGAAGTGTCTTTTAGTTGCGCAGCCGTACAGCTGTGTAGTGCATTTCCGATGCTTTGCATCGGGACAGATACTAACAAATGTGGCAAGAAGGGAGCGTTCCGCAACTGCGAATGGGAAAAACTTAGCCAGGCGATGCAGCTTCATCGCAATCACAATACTGTCGCCATGTGACTGAGTATGGGTCTCCTGCGGAATACGTGACGGATCGGGACCAACACAATTCAGGTGAGAGGATGTCTGTTCCTGTCATCAAAGTCTGCTTATCCTTCAGCAATTACACAGGTTCTCCACCAAGACTCTAATTTTTGAAGACGATTACGTCCATTCAGAGTATGATGTACCTTTGGATAGACTTTTTTCTCGTGCAATTTTGAGATCTCACTAAATCTTCTACTACGCTATGACACCTGGTTGAAACGATCGGGTCTGCGATGTGCGTTGTGGTCGGACAAGGTTACCACACGCAATTCGAGTTCTGAGCGCCATCTGTGCCTGTCGAGCCTCTACAACATCTTGGCGACAACTTCATTCTGACGAGTTCTCACCTTTTTTTTCGTCGAATTTGATACTGCTCAAGCTCATCGCCAAATGCTTTTAACCATCACTCAGGTCAGCCGATGCTTCTGGTTCTACCCATCTGCGCTGGAGTTCATGCTCTGTCTATCATCGAACATGCCTTGATAAGTCGAGAATGCAAGGATAGAAGCATATGAGCGTCTATAGCTGTTTCATACGGCCACTGACGCATTGAGAAATGCGACTTTGGAGGGTTTGAAGACGCTAAGGCTGCAGCGCGGCTGTGTAACTCCGGCGCTTATTCTGTCCGTGGCCGCGCTGTCAGGTTTGCGCCCCCATCTGTCCAAATCCAGCCTCCTCGTAATCAATCAGTTAGCAGAGTAAGCCAGCAAGTGATATCAGACCCTACGCAGCTCTGTCGGTACCGCGACTGATGCTACCTGTCTGGTGTACCTGGTGACCTGACACAGACTGTCCACTTCCGCAGCTCAGGATGTAGGATCGAGTATACGCGATGATAGGCGGCGACCCAGCAGTGTATGTGTACCTGTGCACTCTGGGTAAGCAGGTCTCTCAGGGCTGCTTTCACCTGAACGTAGTGCACGTCCATGGTGAGAAGTGTCTTATTCACCTTGATCGCAAATTGACAGATTGCGGACAATCAAGTCCTCCTCTAGTCTTGTATATAACATCACAAGGTGGCTCGATGTAGGTCAGCAATCTCTTCGACTCCTGTTCTAAGACCAGACCCACTCTGACTAGCACTCTCACACAACTCTATCATGTCTCACGGAAAGCAATTCACATTGTACATGCACACTCTCGGCCCCAACGGCTGGTGAGCTGCTTTCGTGTTTCATTGTATCCGTACAGATTTAACAAGAGCAATCCGCTTTAGGAAGATCGCATTTGCCCTCGCAGAGCTTGGTCTCACCTATGAGCCTATTTACCTCGACTTCCGCAAGGGCGAGCAGAAGAAACCCGAGTTCACCCAATATAACCCGAATGGGCGCATCCCGGCCGTGATAGATCACCACAATGATGATTTCGTCGTCTGGTAAAGTGTCGCTGTTGTTCTTGGTAACAATGAGTTATTCATACTGGCTCAGGGAATCTGCGGCAATCCTCACATACCTTGTGGAGACATATGACCCCGAGCACAAGATCTCGGTCAGTGATCCGAAGGAGAAGATCATCCAGCTCCAATGGTTGTCTTTCCAGATCTCTGGTCAAGGGTGGGTTGTGTTATGAGCACTTTGAACTTAATCTGATATTTTACATCCCACGTCCATAGTCCATACTACGGCCAGGCGATCTGGTTCCAGAAGTGGCACCACGAGCAGTTTCCCAGCGCCGTCGAGCGGTACCAGAAGGAGACGCTTCGCGTGCTTGGTGTACTGGAGTCCGTTCTATCCAAGCAAGAGTGGCTCGTCGGAGGCAAAATGACGATTGCTGACATCGCCTTCGTTCCGTGAGCAGAAAAATTCCATTGTTTGTTGCCTGTCAGTGGCTGATAGCATTATAGGTGGAACACTTGTGCGGCTCCTCAGATCCTTAAAGACTATAATGGGTTCGACTTCGTCAAGGACTTCCCTTCGGTGTTCGCGTATGTGGTCTGTCACCTCATTCTGCTTTACAAACTAATCGTAGACCGTCATCAGTTGGCATGAAAAAATCATGTCGCGCCCAGCTATCAAGGAGGTTTGGGCAGTGGAGCAATCGTTGAACCAGTAGGTTTAGACCACTGTACATTCTATAGAGTAGGCGTTGCCCGTCGTCTTATGGGAACTCCGAGTGGACGAGTCTCGCAATATCAAAGGCACTCCTGATAAATACAGATGTATGCTGATCGACCGAGAGTGCTACCCGTTTGAAGATCCGAAACGATGGCGGACACTTGTGGCGGGATGTTGCAAAAATACCCGTCGTGAGGTATGTACTATGCGTAGAAACATGTGGAGGCGTGTCCGGAAACGCACAAAATAAGTGTTTACATGCGCTCACGATGACGTCGAGGCTTTTGTCCGATTGGCAGGTGCATGTCATGGCCTTTCGAGGGACCACATTGAGCACCTAGTGGATCGACTATGCACACTGATTCGGTTGTCCTCGGGCTCAGAATAATGGAAGTAAAGTTCGGAGATTCGGCGCCTGGTGCCGTCTACCCAAAGCAGTATCACACATTCTCTTGATCCCGGTAATACGAATGCCCACGCAGCATAGTGTGCTGTTGCCCTAGATAGATGCCTTAACATCAGGAAAATCACCATTTCTTTAGCATTTTATTTACCTTTCGGGGTACCTTACTGGGCGCTGGTGAGGCAAAAAAGACGCCGCCAAGTCCCAAAAGATAAATAAGATGTATTCAGACGACCTAAGATTTTCCTGACGAAGTCGACAGAGTATCTCGGACCCAACAGTTCCAGAGTATGCGACGCGGGACGCAAATATGACAGCAAGTGCCGAAGCTGATTGACCGACGAAGACAGAGTTTAGGACATGCCAACACGGACTGGTGGTGCTTTGATATGGGATCAGTAATATTCTGGAACCAAGTAAGGCAATACGTAAGATACTAACACTTGACTGATGAGCTCTGCAGCCGGCACACGCAAACAAAATGCACGTACTTCACTAACAGCTACACGTGCATCAATGATTCTGACAGCAACGGTATCATCAAATTCTGCTTATGAAAGTGGTAGTCAATTAGGTGGAAACTAAGTCGAGAAAACTGACCAGCTCACTTCACAGTCATCAGGCAATGAGATCCTGATCCTTTGCCTCCCAAATGCTGCTGACGTATCTCAGCCTCACCGAGCCTCGGGAAACGAGCTCGGAGAAAACCGAGGATATGACGGTTTCGGCACGAGGTCCGAGCTGACGCTCATCCATGATATCTCCTGCAAAATACACGACTACATGCGCTGTATGCATAGATCCGCGAATTAGAGCCTCTGCAAGATGCTGGAGATTCTCTACGATCTCGTTTTCTGTGGAAGCGAAGTTCTGATTACACACGAGATGGATATTGGTATCTGCGAAACGAAGCCGCAAAAGCGGCTCCAGCGCTCTCACACAAAATGCGAGCTTTCGTAGCGCACCCCGAATACGAAGCATCCGGAGTCCAAGGGGGCACGACTTGATGAAAGGGAGATAGTCTAGTTCGACTATAATATAATCAGTCGAATAACAGACCAGATCGCATCATGCTCCTTACCGGTGCTTCTAGCAAGCCATCGTGAGAAATCCAGAGTCACTTCTTGCAAGGACGATGACCGGGTATTAAGCATAGTTCGTGGAGTGGAATCAGTGTTGAACGTGCCAATCCAAGTCAAGCTGGTGAGAGTTGCAAGAGATACGCGAGGAATAATGGACAAAATTGTCTCATGCCATGTTCCGACGACTAGACGGCGTAGCGGCAGCTTCGAAAGCACCGTCAGAAGTGTGTCGGTCCCATGAGTCGCACGTTCCGGATTCGCGGTAGGTGAAAGGCCGTAGATGCTGAGAGCCTCAAGTCTGGGGAAATTTACGAGGAAAACCCCGAGGCTTGCGCAATCATATATGAAAGGGAGGAGAGCCATGTTAAGCTGTGTGATACATGCAAACGTAGCCAGAAGGGCAGAGTTAGGCACATGTGGCGATGCCCAATAAAGGTCTAGAGTTCGCAATCGTGGGATGCTGGAGATGAGGGAGGGGATGTGGGAAGACGAGGGTTGCCTCTGCGACAGTTCGCAGATTCGCAACTTTTGAATGAAAGCTAGGATATGAGGAGCAGTACATATCAAGGTCTCGAATCTGTCAAGCTTTGACGAGTCGATGAGGATAGCTTGGAACAGATGGAATCTTGCTCCGGGGAGCCACGCGTGACATACGAGCGCACAATTGCGAAGTGCGGAAGTATCATAGTGCAGGTGGTCTACGATCCTATCCATAAGCTCCGCAGGTAGTACTGGAGACGATGTCATGGTGCACCGTACGGCGCGGAGGGTCCACTTGGTGCTAAAATCACACTCGGAATTCGTACTAAGCACTCATCACCTCTCCGGCGGTAGGTCACATACCTATGAGGATACAGAAGCACAACGAATTCAAGCTACAAGCGAGGAAGGCCACGTCAAAGGCGCGAGCAGGGCGTGAGAGAACTGTCTCGTGCCAAAACGTGGGAATGTAGCGCGCAGCCTCGAGAGTTCTGTTCCTTCGCTGGGCTCAGTCGCGCGACTCCAAGCGCGACGCTTTCAGCTTCAGCTCTCAGGCCGATCAAAACCACTGTCACGAGCAATGTGAGTACTGAAGGATATCGGTACGTCGCACCGTTGTTGACTAAGAGCATTTCTAGCAGAGCATCGGAACACCCGGTTCACTTTTCTGTATCTCGCCCTGGCGATGGCCCATGTCACGGCATTGCAAAACACCCGAAGAGAGAACCGTTATAGGTACACAAGTTACTATTCATGTTAACAAAATGTGTCGGTGACATCAAGCGTCCGAGGACATGCTAATTGACTTCAAGGTTCGCGTGAGGCACCAGGCCCAGGAGTCGACGCCAAGCAAGCCTAGTGGAGATTTGGCGCGTACGCGTCACCTGATCGCGTTCGACTTGTCCAGGATCCTCAGGTGAAGACAGCGGCAACGATCGTTCACAACCTCGGTAAGCTATGCTTGTTCAACAAGATGCTCGCGAAGTCCTGTAGTACAACTTGCTGCTTTATCGATTCAAATATAAATCAGTACAGCATACTATCTCATCGTGTAGCCCGTGGCATCCACTCTTAAGCAGAACACCAGGGTTAATGCGGTCAGACGATGCTACGATAGTACCTCTAGGTTTCTGTACCTAGCACTGACACATCGTGTTTCTGCGTTGACACCATCGGAGCTCAAGTTCTCCGGTTCCACGCGCTTGAGAAAAGACTGCCTTGCGATTATAAGAAGGCACATGGTTCCTGCGGTTTTGATTACCAGCGCCCTCAGCCATGAACGCCTCATACACGACATCGCTGTACCCTGCTACTATCTCTCAATTCATTCGAGGTCCTGAGCCTATGAAGTTCTCAGGAACGACATACAGAAAACATGATACCGAGTACACGATCCCCGTGTTTAGTGTATCTGAACCGGAGGACTACTCTAATGGTATGTATTATTACCAAGACCTCACAAACTGGAAACCTGACTAGTATTTTTAGTTTACTTTGTCCTTCTTGGCCCTCAATACCAATACGCGGCCATGCTCGCCGATGACTTCAAGAGGCGCACAGAAGCCACGTCAGAAGAAGAGGTCAAGTTACTCTTCAAAACGGACCAAGATACTATGCGTTCCGGCATGCAGCCCTTTCCGGTTTGGCGCTACACGGAGGGAGCTCGTCACTTTGAGATAATCACGGGCATAGATCATCCCTTCTACACCATGACAGGGCCCAAAATCACTCGTGCGTCGACGTGGAAGAGCAAGTGGGCCACGATGGCCCAGGTCGTCGATGACCTCTATCGTCCTTCCAAAGGTCCATGGTCAGTTACGGCGCGCTTTTTCACTCCTAACTCAACGGACTACACTGTCGTGCTTACACCCGGTACATGGGGCACGGGCGGAAGCGCGGTCGGGTTATCCTTACTCGGGGATGTCACGCAGAAGGTTATTGAGGATATCAAACTTCCCTACCCGAAGAGCGTTCGCGTTATGTCGCTAGCGACTCTGCAAGCTGAAGGAACGGCGGTATACACATGCATCGCTACTCATCCGTTTGGCTTCTACAGCACGTGGATGAGGTCTACAGAGCTCGCGGCCTGGCACCGGGAACTATGTGCAGAGGGCCGGAGCGCGAACGATTTGGCAGACGGCATGTCTCGACGGCAGCCGACCCGCGCCAACTTGGGGGAGCTGCGAAAGCTTCTTGGCGAGGACCTTCTAGACTCGTGGAACCAGCGCCTCAAGAAAGCTCAGTTCAACGAGATCGCCCCTGTGGTCCGCCTCCTGCAGGGGAAGAGCGCACAGGACTATTCGCATCTACCCGCTGAGCTCTCAAGAGTAGTCGAACAGCTCAAGGCCCTGACGCATGAAGAGGTTATTGTGCTGAAGGAGTGCATTCTCTTCCGCGCTAAGAAACCGCTCCCGAAGTATCTCCCTGCGCTGATTACCGACAAGATCAGACGTGCACTGCTCCATGACTACCTTGCTAGCTCGACGTTAACTTTCCTCACCGCCGGCAAGGTGAAAGACGCTGTCGGGGCGAAGAGGAAGAAGTCTCAAGTTGCGGTGATGTTCAACGTCAGTGCATCGCGGGTGAGTTTTTCAAGTCTCATGTACGGCACAAGAATATTGATTCCAGACGACTTCTCCGGCCAGATCGCTGAAGCTTTGTGGAACCCTGAACGAGGCACTGGAAAGAGGGCACCTGTGGTTGCCGAAGTAAGCGCACCGGCACGGCTGCCTGCGTTCGAGCATGACTGATGACTTTTCAGTGGCTTCATCGTTCGGCCTTCTCATTTGGCGGCCTAGGGTTCCCGAAGAAGTGGGATATCGGTGCTCACGTCAATCAGGCTGAAAGCAAGGCGCAGAAATCGCAACATGGGAACAATATGATCTTTGGAACTACGGGTACGTTCCCGATCCTTCTGTTGATCTGCAGTGGCTCATGGAGCTCCTGCAGAGGCCAATACCTGTATGCTTCGGTTCGTTCCTGATGATATGTCTTGTCTGTATGAAAGTCTGATTATACTAAAAGCTACGAGATGGCAATCAAGGACGCGTTGATGATGAACCAGGATTCACATCCATGGATTACGGCAGCAGTTTATACCGCTCTCGAGGATACGAAGGCCACACATCCCTATTCGGCTTGGTATTCCCCGACGTTGACATACCATTATAGATTGAGTTTGGGAAAAACGGTGAGTTGCCTTTTCCCTTTCAGTCACAGATCCAGAAAATGACGTGAAATCTCAGGCTGAGAATATCGACGGTATTAACCTTGATGGATTTGCCTTCGAGCACAGCTTCGACTTGTTTAGTCGTTATCGACCTTTCCGGATCGAGGCTGAAGTCGACAAAGCGCTCATGATGTTATTCGCCAACATGATCAAGCCTGGTGACCACGAGGCAAGCCACGCAGACCTAGATGGGCCTGAGGTGGAAGTCGCCATCGTAATCTCAGAGAGCGACGAATTCGATGCAGACGAGAGAGACTTCAGTTTCGGCTCCACTGATGACGCCATCACCGCGGAGGGCTTTGCCCTTCCTGACGATGAAGGCGACAATGTCACTATTGAGATGACTGCCGGCACTGGTTTCGATTTATCCGATGACGGAGACGATGATGCTCTGTACATAGCAAACATGAAGGAGGACGGTCACCTGGGGCTCGCAGATACCTTTGAAGAAGAGGTGAGTGCAGTCTGCAGTTTTGAGGGATACAGCATAAAATCGAATACGTTTCTACTTGCAGGCATCTGGACCACAGAAAAAGACGGTCGATAACCTCCCTGGTGATGTGGAAGTTGTGTCGTATATGGAGACAAATGGGCCGAAGAATCTCAAGATCTGATTGGACATGTGATGCCGCACGACGAATGCAAACGCTTCTTGCACAAATTAAAATTTTGCATCTAATCGTCGCCCCCTGATGTATGTGGATGTGGGCCAATCACTTGACACCGACGTATTTTCCATTCAGTTGATTGAGTACGTTGTATCATATACATTTAAATAGTGCAGCTACATGATACATCGACGATAGCGTTCTGCATGTGCGCCCTACATGTCATGTCCAGCCACAGTGCAGGATGTACGAAGTAGATATTGCTTATCTATCGGTTGAAAAATGTCCGCAGGCTATTGCGCAATCAGACTTTGCTCGAGGCCTCTCGCGATATCATTCGATGTCTCTCGACAGTCCCGCATCACGCACGAATCGCAGTCGGGTTGTGCCGCGATCCACAAGCTTAGAGAACATCGGATAGACGAACCCCTCCGCAGCCGGTCCAAGCTGATCGATATCGAGGATATTGCCTGTGAGACCGAGATCGACCCTCGTTGTCTCGGGCCATTTTGTCTCCAATGTCGTCGCAATATTTCGTAGGCACTTCAATGCATCGCGGATGGGCCTCTGAGATCTCTCGAGGCGGGTACAGGTGAGCTCGATGTCGGTGTGCCGGAAGTATGTCTTGATCAACGGGCCCAGTATCTCTACGGCAGTCTTCAGCGTGCGTAATGCGCCCCGAACGCGCAAGATGCGGAGCCGCGGTGGACATGAAGTGAAGAATCGAACATAGTCCGCGTCGTCTGTCGAGATCGTGAAACCGAGCATTGTTGAATCAAATGCGCGGACATACCTGCCATCCCGGTGAACCACGACGTGAAGTCCAACGTGACCTCATGCAAGGTTCGAGCAAGGGCCTCACAGATAGGACCGGGACTCGGATCAGTATGTCGCACGGTGATCCAGTCCAGACGCGTGAGAGACGGAAGCACTGCCAAAGGAATAACTGTAATAAATGTCTCGTGCCATCTTGCGAGTTCCAGGCGCTGCAAAGGTAGACGAGAGAGGACTTCCGCCAGTTCCTCTGCTCCATCGTCTCTTTCTTCTGCATCCAGCGTCTCCATGATCTTGATGGAAAGGCTCTGAAGGCGGGTGAAATTTTTCAGGAGCCTTGCGAGCCTTGTGCAGTTTCCGATGGATGAAAACTCGGTCAACCTGAGATCAATCACGGAGGAGATAGCAGTGATAACAGAGCGACCGAGAGGTCTTCGAGGAGTCCAATCGATATCAGCAATGTAGACATGCCGTAGCTGACGAATCACATAGGAGAGGAGAGGCGGTGTGGGCCCCTTCCACCAGGTTGCCTTGATTTTGAGTCTCTTCATGAATAGAATAAGATGAGGGGAGGCCTCAAGAAGCGCGCAGAGCCCCCGGAGGTCTTCCTTCTTCACCAGGATTGTCCGGAAGAGATGGAATCGTGAACAGGGTAGCCACATGCGACGAACAAGAGAACAGCTCCGAAGGGTGGGGTAATCATAGTAGGCGAAGTCGATGATCGTGTCCGTGATCTCTGGCGGCAGGTCAGGTATGAAGGATACCTCTCGGAACATGGGTACTGGGAAGTCCATCGCGGGGAGTTGGAATAGAGTCCCATTAGCTTCGAGAACAGGATAGTTTTATGGTTCACGAACCTCTGGTGCCTGACTCCGGTCTTGAGTGTGGCCCAGAAAATTGGCAAAGGTTGGTACCTGAGGCGCCTTCAATCGTATCGTGCCAGACAAGCCAAACGACAAGATACGCCTCACTAAACGATATTGTCGTTAGGCAGCTTGTTGAGGACATGTCCAAGCGATTATATTGATAATCAACAGGAACCTTTTGCTTAACGCAAAGAGCTGAGTGCCACTGCTCAGCGGCTTAAGCATGATCAAAGCGACAACGGCAGCAGCGAATGAGCGTCCGGTGCCACGCGTTCCCACGATGACCTGAGCCCACTTGTCTTCCTGCGCAGTGAATAAGCACTTACACATCGTGGTTCTTTGCGATGATCATTGCGACATATTCCAAAAGCGCAATTCAATGCCTGCGATAGCAAAGCAATCTCACGTAGGTCACGACAAGTCGATGACGTCGAACTCCGGCCAATGTACTGTCACCGCAAGTAAGTAGAACAACTCCGGCTGCCGGCTTCATCTAACTCGTCAAGACCGTTGCTTTGCTCTGATCAGTCTTGGGTCCGGAGTACAGCAATAAGGTATGGAAGGTGTGCAAATCGAATAATGCAAGTTGAGTGACCATGTGCATTTCGAGATTGTGATGACTGCCAGCCACTCAGTGGGCCACATTTACGTCTAGTGCGGCTCGTTATGCAGCGTTTGTCATGGATAGGGCAAGCACGAAAGCACAGAACGCCAAGCCAGACGAGTATCGTAATTGAAGATAGACCAAAGTCCCAGTCTCCAGTCCGTCTTCTAGCGACCCAGACAACGCATCAGGTGACAGGGACAAAGCGGCGCCGGTCCCGCTGTGCAAAGCGAGCACTTTGTCCCTGGGATCTAGCCTCACGAACACATCACAGATAACTGGGAAGTTGGTGAGGCTGGCACACGACACTGAAGGCGTGTTATTGCTGGCGCATCCGAGACGAAGACGTCACAAGCGCAAGGCACGACCGTATCCGGACGTCGAGATGACACCGCAACAGCCCCTCATGCAGGCACATCTATGTATTCTCTGTCTCTGTGGAGCCTGCGTGGCCGGCGGACTTGCGCATCAACAAGTAGTGTGTACTGCCCCTGAGGCCCATGCGGGACGCAATGCACGAGTCGCTGCGTGGGCATTCAATTAATACAGATGCCAGATGCCTCGGCCGCTCTCTGGGGCGCGCTCGGATCGTCGTCTCGCACAGTCTATAACAGGCTTCGCTAAGCTATCGCGGAGCAGTGTAAACGGCAGGACTATCCCGGCGCGACGGTTTGCTGCTATACATATCGATGACGTCCTGCGCAGCCTGCACCAGATGCACGTATCCGGTTAGCCTCGCACGAACGCAGACTAGGATGAAACAGAGACGATCGTCTTCAGCGCAGAATGCGGAGATCGTCCCGGGTCACAAGCTACTTCGCCAAGGGTACTCCCGCGTCCCGAGCTGTCTAGGCCTCCCATTCCATCAGTGGCGGAGCAGGGCTGCATGCACAAGATAGAAAGCAGGCTGAAACTCGCACCAAGAGCGATGTTCCCCACACCATGTCGAACAAGCTATAGGCTTCGATGCCACGCCACCGACGTCGATGCGTGCGCAGTGCGGGGTGAGGTGCGCTAGGCCCAGGCAGAAGTAGCACAGGGTGACAGCTCGGCTCAGGAGGATCGATACACGTTCCGATCCCCCAGATCTCCTAAGGCGAGTCCGTCGGAGCGGGCTTGGGCGCGTACCGGGACGCAGCTCGGAGCCGGTTGGGCGGCTTGCTATATTCTTCGGCACCGAGAACGACTGCGCTAGTGCTGGTCTCCGTGCTAAAACGAAGAAACGCAAGCCCATGCGCTATCACGAGTCCGCCAAATTGCGGACGTGAAAATGTACGTGAGAGATATGGAGCTTAATGGGTTGATGGCTGCGAGATGACACACGAACACGAGCAAGCTAAGCCGTCATCGCAGACCCGGAAACTAGTGCCCAGTTCGGGACTTCGCGCGCGCGTCGCATGGATGCGTGCGTTCTGATCCGGCATGCCAACCAGTCTCGCCCTTCCTGGTGGCGCTCTGCGCAGTCCCGTAACGCGCTCGCGCCTGCGGGATTTGATGGCATGCCACGATGCATAGCGTGCACCGCGCACCGGCGCGTTGGGCATCGCGCGAAGCCTGGTGCGCAGGACGGCTACTCCTGAACTCTGTCCAGCTTTTGCAGTCATACTTTGGCCTGGATACGATACCGGTACAGGTGCACAGGACGACGACCACTGATATGGCAGACATATTATGACAAAATTATTTTCGTTGTACATACCTCTCTGAAGTGCAAAATAAACGTCTATACACCACAAGACATCAGAAATAGACACGTAAATGGACAATGCAGACGAAAACACGCTGCTATAATGATTTTACATTATATACGCTGTACGCAAATAGTCGCTTGTGTGATGCTGCAAAAAAGTACCGCCATCGGGCACACATTTTACACGTCCGATCTGACCCTGCATTTCATACGTTGTGCTGTAAGAGCATAATTACATCGGATGTAGCATGCTCAACTGTCCAAACGGGAGTTCACTGGCAAGTGAGAAGGTGGCAGCTGTCAGCCACAGCGTACAAAGTGGTGGCATCTAGTATACACCAGCGTGTATAATTGTGGTGTTAACAGGCAGTGTGTTTTTCTGCGTTGGGACCTGCGTATATTTCTCACTTGTTCGCCTGCATACCATCTGCGAGGACTCCCATGGTGTGTCTATTTCACTCGACCACTGTTTTACGTGCATCATTACATCGGGTGTACAAATAGATTTATGTCATGATATATCGCCCATACACTGAACTCTGTTCAACTTTTGCAGTCATACTTTGGCCTTAATATGATACCGGCAGCGAGTTGTATAGAGATATACTCGACGAGTTCACACGTTCGGAGCCTTCGGTATTATCAGTCATCCCAGCATCATCGCTCTTGCGCGTCCAATTGCTCTCTCGCTCGTGATTTTAGAATCGAATGCCCGCTCTGCGCGCTTCGCGCCACCCTTACCCTCATCCCGCCCCTTCACTACGGCGGCATCTCCTCAGCCCGGCGCGAGCGCCGCGCAGTTTGTATCGGAATCCGGGGTCCAGCATCGGTAGCATCTCTGCGCGAGAGAACGGGGGCTTGCAGGTTTGCCGGCTCGAGAGTCGGGAGTGGGAAGGGCGCACCGAACCAGGACGCGGCGCCGCGCCCACACGCACCCACATTAAATTATGGCTCGATCCGGCACCGGCGGGGCTGACACACCGCGTGAGCCGACCAGCTGTGCGCGCTCCATCGCTGGAGCCTGTGTCTCTGGGCCTCGACCGCGCCTAGGCGTCCAGCATCTCGCTATCTTCGGCTGCAGCGTGTGCGCACGCAGACACGGGCCACGGCCACGGCGAGCGCGGGTCGACAGGGCGACGCGGACAGGATCAGATTGCGCTGGACGCTCCGGGGGCCAGTGGTCCTTGCTCGGCTCATTGTCATGAGGCGAGACAGGCTGTGCGGGTCGCGAGTCGCGAGCACGGTGCAGGCGCGCCGCTGGGATGACAACGGGGTGCATATGTGGGTAGCGCGAAGACACGCCGAGCGCGGAGCGCGCCGTGCTTTGGGTGTTCTGACCTTGGCCGGGCTGTGGCGGGACCCTGAGGTGTGCGATCTGAAGTCTGAGGAGTGGTGCTCAACAGGTCATCGTGACGTACCGCGGTCCTCCAGGCCGGCCCAGACTCGCGGGCCAGGCACCCGTCGACGCATCGCTCGCCACCTGCGGCTGCGAGCGGCGGGATGGCGAGCGCGATAGGATGCTGCCCGCGCGTGCTGGGCAGACACGGTCTGACCGCTGACGTGCGAGCGAGCCCGGCTGTGGAATGTCAATCACGACGCATGATGGTCGCCGTCGAGAACCGAGCGCGATGTCGCCAGCGAAAGATAGGAGAGGGGGTGTGAGAGGGGAGGGGGTCGTACGTACTGCACGATCACGCGACGGGCTGTCCGCAGCACTGACGGAGCCCATGCGCCTGCACCGGGGGCCTCGAAGCTCGGGGTTCCGCTGGACGTCTTCTGTCTTCTGCGCGTGTGCCCCGGAGGCTACATCGCGTCCTGAGAGAACCAGGCTGCGGAATGCTGTGGCGGAAGAACGGCCGAATGTGTGCACGCGTGCTGCAGGAAGCTGGGGGGAGTGCCGGCCTCCATGTACGTCAGGCGCAAAGCGAAGTCACCGCGACGCAGCGCAGCGCGTCGAATTAGGTCCGTCGCGTAGCTCGAGAACGTGGCGAGGGAACAGTCCAGAGGGTTTATGCGCCGCGTGCAATACTCGGGGGAACCTGGAAGGCAATCAGACCCCCACGTACGCCAGGTGCGAACGCGAAGCCGAGTCGACGCATCGCGGGGCGTCGAATCAGATACATCGCGTAGCCCGGCCTTGAGAACGACTCCCGCGTCCCGCGTCCACATGGCACGCCCGAAGCGTCCCCGGTAAAGAGCACGCTGCCGGCATTCTACTTACGTCCTGCACAGACGAGCCAGGCCTCAGGCCTCGGGGCGCTGCCGAGCGTCGTCGAACCGCGCACGGCGGCGAACAGCACTTGTGCCTGCGCCCTGCGCTGGGCGCCGTCGGCCCTGGAGAGGGGAATGCCCGGCAGGGCGTTTGCGCTTAACGTGAGCGATGTGCAGGGAGGCGAGGCGCGCGCGGGGGATCGCGGCGGATCTGCGGGCGGGCGAGCAGGTGAGATGCCGGGGCACGCGAGGAAGGCGCGGGAGCACGTGCCTCTGCGTGCGTGGGCCGGGGGTTGTACGCGCCTCTGGCCCTCTGCTGCGGGGTGGGGGGAGAGCGGGCCAGCACGCGCGAGTTCTGACTCCGCCTCGCGCGTGCGGTGCCAAGAGAGAAGAGAGGCCCTGCGGGGCTCTGGGGCGTCGCGGGTGGGACGGAACCGATCTCGTGCCTGGGGAGAACCCTCTGGGCCGCATGCGCGGGACGTCTCGGTAACACCATGGATGCCGGCATCCTCGTCTGTCGCCCCCCGCTTCCTCGCCACAACGGTGCGCGCCCGCGAGTGCGTCTCAGGGTCGCGTCCGAAGCTCGTCGAACGTCGAATGTCGGATGCTCGGCGTCGAGCGTCGGATTGGCTGGCGTGCTGTAATAATACGAATAAACCTAGGTCCCAGAAAGAACGGACGTTGTCGGGGTAAGAATAGAAGACGGCGGAACGCGCGTACAGCTTCGCAGCCAATTAACATTCCGTATCCGAATTTCCATATCCCAAGGTGCGTCCTGCAAGGGTGCAAAGCCTCGACGGGCCACGCCCCCACCCAGACTGGCTCCGACATTTCCAGAGAGCCCTCGCCGCCGGGAGCCATACGGACGGGCCAGCCATACGCCGCACGCACGTCTCGGTAACACCATAGATGCCGGCACCCTCGAATCCTGAGCGTCGAGCCCTCGCCACGACGGCGCACGCTCTCGCACACACCTCAGGGCCGCGTCCAAAGCTCGCTATACGCATAATCCCAGGTACCAGAGTGCGCAGACGTCGCCAGTCGCGTCGAGCGCAGCAGGCGGCAGACCCCAATATCCGATATCTCATATCCGATACCCAGCATTCGGCATTCGGCATTCGACAACGCAAGCTGCGCCCTGCGCGCGTCCGGAGGCACAAAGACGCGAGGGCTCGCCCCGCTCGCGCTCGCGCCCGCGGCGCAGACCGCCGCCACGGCCAGGAGCCGCGCGCGCGGGCCAGACATACGCCGCGTGCCACATGCCGACCGTCGACTGCCAAGACAAGACAAGACAAGGCTGTCAGAACTGGACCCGCTGCGCGCAAATGTCCGAGCCCGCCCGCTGAAAGGCTGCAAGGCCCGCCGGCGGTCGCCAGCACGGCGGCGTGCGGCGCGCGTGCCGCACCGAAATTCGAGCGGAGCCCGTGGGATACCGGCACAGGCTCTCTGCGCGCGCGCACGCGAGGCGAGCAGTACCGTCGCGGCAGGAGCGCGCGCCCAGATCGACCCGTCGTTCCTGCCCGCCCGCCCAGCGCCCGATGCTGGGGAACACGAGCTCCCGCGCGCGCGCGCGCGTGCCTGCGCTAGGGGCCGCGGACGAGGCCGCACGAGCTCACGACGCAGCGCCGAATCCCGCCTCCTCGCACCCTCGCACTCTCGCCTCCTCGCATCCTCGCACTCTCGAACTCTCGCCTCCTCGCACTCTCGGGCTCCCGCGTTCTGGGCCACGTGCCCTGCAGGGGCTCACCGGGACACGTGCGGGATCCAGGGTGCGGGAGGCCGCGCACCGTGCCGGGCGCCGCGTTCGCGCGGTCGAGGGTGGACGGCGGGCGGTCGAGGGTGGACGGTGGGCGGTGGACGGTGGGAGGAGCAGGCGGCGCGAGCCCGCGGGTGCAGATCCCGTTCTAGTTTCTGCCGCTCTAGTTTCCGGGGTGCCCGCGTCCCCGCGTTCGATGAGGCGCGGATGAGGAGGGCGGACGGGGGCAGGGTGCGCCTACTTGGACCTACCAGATTGAGCCCGGGCTCGATGCGCGCGGGCTCGATGCGCGCGGGTTCGATGTGCGCGGGGCGGCACCCAGGCATCCGTCCCCCCATGCCCATGCCCATCGCCCATCGCCCATCGTCCGGACCTCCCCCGTGCACGCGCCAGGTGTCGCGTCCCGCATACGAACGTGGGTGACCGTGAAGCAATCGGCAGTAGATCAGTCGCAGCGCGCGCGCGACGCCCGAGGCTGGTGATACGCACCCCCTGCGACGCCGCTGCCGCCGGGCCCGACAAGCCGAGCGCGCGCGCGCGGATTGCACGCTGGGGCGCCGCCTTCTCGAGTTCGCGGGTTCTCCGTGCTTCGCACCTCGTATCTCCCACTTCGGCGGTCGGGAAGCGCGAGGCGTGAGGCGTGAGGCGTGAGGCGTGAGGCGTGAGACGGGAAACGAGAAAAGCGGACGACTGAAAGTGAGAGGCTGGAAGTGAGAGACTGAAAGTGAGAGACTGAAAGTGAGAGACTGAAAGTGAGAGACTGAAAGTGAGAGACTGAAAGTGAGAGACTGAAAGTGAGAGACTGAAAGTGAGAGACTGAAAGGCGGAGGGTGGAAAGCGACGACGGCGCGCGGCGCGCAGATGCAGCCCTAGTGCCCGAAGTACCCGCCTCTTCCAATTCGACGATTCGACGACGCGACGACGCACGGACGATGCCCTGCGGAGACCTACCCACGCGAGATTGCGTTCGAGCCCAATGCGCGCGGGTGCAGATGTGCAGATGTGCAGACGTACAGACATGCGGGGCGCGCGACGCCCCACGCAGACACCCGCCCCCCCGTCCAGGCCGCCCAGATCCCCGCGAACGGACGAGCGGACGACCGGACGTACGAACGAACGAGCCGGAGAGCCGGAACGAGGGCCTGCGCGACGCCCCGCATACGAGTCGCTCCGCCCGGGGCTGCGCGATGCCGTCGCTGCAGGGTTCGGGGACCCGGGACGAGAGAACGAGAGGACGAGAGGACGAGAGGACGAGAGAACGAGAGAACGAGAGGACGAGAGAACGAGAGAACGAGAGAACGAGAGAGGGCGCGCGCGGCGCGGCGAGGTGCTCGGCGGAGCGTTGCGAGCTCGGATTTGCGGATTCTCGAGTTTGGGGTTGTGGGTTATGGGATGCTGGGTTCTGGGATGCTGGGATTCGGGGATTCGGGGATTCAGGGGCACGCGCCACGCTGGCTGGGCACGCCGGGCTCCCGCGAGTGATCATGTACCATGTATTATGCCTCGTGCCTGGACTTCGCATTTCGCATTTCGCATTTCGCATTTCGCTTTTCGTGCTGCGCGCGCACGGTCGAGAAACGTGAAAGGTCAAAGGTCAAAGGTCGAAATGTGCAAGGTGCAAGGTGCAAGGTGAAATGCGAAATGCGAAATGTGGGAAGCGAAAAGCGACGAGCGACGATCACCCGCCGAGCGCAGGCGCAGCTCTGACACCTGATACCTGGGGTGCCCGCCTCTTCCGATCCGGCGACGCGAGCAGCGCGGGGGGCGCGCCTACGCGAGGTTGAGCTCGGGCTCGCGTTCGCGTTCGTGCGCGGGGTGCGGGGCGCGGGGTACAGATGTGCGGGGGCGGGGGCGGGGTACAGATGTGCGGGGTACAGACGTGAGGGGCGCGGGGTGCGGGGCGCGGGCGCGGGTACCAGCCCCCTTCCCCGTCTGTCGTATCTCGCCCGCGAACGGACGGACGGACGGGCCGCGGGGCCAGAATGGGGGTGATAGCGGCTGCGCACCTGCCACGGGAGGGACGGGGCGGGGCTGATGATGGCAGTGATGATGCGGTGATGATGAGGATGGTGGTGAGGATGAGGATGAGGATGGCGGTGATGAGGATGAGGATGATGAGGATGAAGATGGTGACGGTGTGCGGGCGAGTGCGCCCGGGAGATGAAGCTGGCAGGCGGGCGGGGAAGCTGGCGGGCGGGCGGGCTGGGCGGGGTGGTGCGACGCGAGCGTGCGGAGATGAAGGGATGAGGAGGAGATCGGGAGGGGATAGGGCGCCGAGCGAGGGAAGAAGGACAGAAGGCAGAAGGGCAGAAGGGAGGAAGGGGGGAAGGAAGAAAGGAGGGGCGGTGTCCGATATGCTTTGCTACTCTCCGCCTTGCGCCATCTGTTCTCCGTCTTCCGCCTTGCGTCGTGCGTCGTGCGTTCGATGTTCGGTGTGCGATGTTTGATGTTCGATGTGCGATGTGCGATGTTTTCTGATCTCTGGTCGGGCGCGATTGGCTGCGCGCTGCTCGCTAATATCGGGGCGCGAAGATGAGGAAGGGGGTGAGCACGTCACTGGAAGCTCGTCACTGGAAGCTGGAAGCTGGAGGGCCATGACATCGTCGTGTCGTGTCGTGTCGTGTCTTCGCGACTTTTGGCATCGTGTATCGCCAGGGCCGTGCGCTGCGAGCGGACGAGCCGCAGGGACCCGGCGCGCTCGCAGCGCAACGCCCCAGTGAGTTTGCGCACCCTGACGAACGCGCACGCGCAGGCGGGACCCGCATCTGGCGTCTTCGTCCAAAGCGCGATCGGGAGGTGGAGGGCGGGCTGCGGGCGTGGCTGGGGCACGGAGAAGGCGAGGAGAGGCGAGGGGCACGCGTGCGCGACGCGGGGTGCGTCTGTGTTCTGCGTTCTGCGTTCGAATTCCGCGTTCTGTGTTCTGTATGCTGTGTTCTAGAATGCCGCGGCACGCGCGAGGGCCCGCATTACAGCGCTCGGAGTGCGCGTGCGCGTGCGCGTGCTTGGGCCGTCGCTCCGGCCCTGGAGTCTGGACGCAGCCGCCAGTTGCGACGAACCGACGGACGCGAGATCCTGCGCGGGAGCGGGAGCAGGCACGGGTGGGCTTGGTGTGCAGTGGGAAGGGGGAAGGAGGAGGCGCGCGAGACGTGTACGTACTCGCCTGCGGGATGCCGAGAGGCGACAGCGGACGGGGAGATGCCGGGCGTGCGCGCGTGGGCTGGCGTCGGCGGCGCGCGGGGCCATGCAGGCGGTAGGGCGCGCCGGGGTGCGGGCGCGGAGGATGTGCTGGGAGGCGTGGAGCGCTGGGCGGGACGCGTGCGGGCGAGTGCGCGCTGGGCGATATCGACGCCCAGCGCGTGCTGCTCTGATACATGGTGCAGCACGCCGGACGCCGCGCCGGACGCCGCGCCGAACGCCGCGCCGGACACCGCGCAGGACGGCCGTCAACGGAGCGTGGGGCGTCGCGCGGAGAGATCTGCGCTGCTCCAGGCACGCGCGCGTGGACGTGCGGGATCTGCCGCGCGCCGGGAAACGCCGCGGGAAGTGCCGGGCTCGGCAGGTGCCGCGGGGCAGCGCCTGGTGCGCGCGGGGAGGGATCTCAGGCGTGCGGCAGGTCTGCGCTGAGAGGGCTCTCCGCCTTAAAATGCCCCTGCTCCCCTCCCCTCGCACCCCCGCACCCCCCCGCCGCCATGGCCTCCTACGCACCCGCCGGCGCACCCGCTGACCGCAGGACCCTCCCCCGCGCGCCCGCCGGCCCCGACGTCTTCGTGCGTCCCTCACCTTGCTGTCCCCTGCGCTGCTGCTGACGCCAATGATCATGCCGACGCCGCCGCCGCCGCAGTTCGACGTGGAGATCGAGGACGAGCCCGCCGGCCGCATCGTCTTCCGCCTCTTCGACGCAGACTGCCCCGCGACCGCCCGCAACTTCCGCGAGCTCGCGACCGGCGCGCACGGCTTCGGCTACGCCGGCACGCTGTTCCACCGCGTCGTCCCCGGCGTGCGTCCCCCCTCCGCCGCGTCGATGAGCGCTGACCAGCGGGTGCGCAGTTCATGATACAGGGCGGGGACATCCCCGACGCCGCCGGCCGCGGCGGCGACGGCGCGGGCGGCCGCTCCGTCTTTGGCAAGCCCTTTGCAGGTGCGTGCGCGCCCCGCGCCCGCGCGTCCGTCCGCGCGCTGACCGTGCACGAGACGAGAGCTTCCGCCATAGGCACGACAGGCCCGGCGTGCTCTCCATGGCGAACCGCGGCCCCAACACGAACACGTCCCAGGTGCGTCGCCGCCTCTGCCCCCGCCCCCGCGGGTGATTGACGACCCTTGCTCCGCTCGGTCCTTGGTCCGCCCGCCCTCGACGTCGTCCTCTCCCGTCACTCGTCACCCCCCCTTTCCTTCTCCTTTCCCCTCACCCCCCTCCCCTCCCCTCCCCTCCCCGCATTCTTCACCCCCTCCCCGCACCCCCCCTGCAGTTCTTCATAACAACGGACCCCGCGCCCTGGTGCGACCGCCGCAACGTCGTCTTCGGCGAGGTCGCCGCCGGCATGCACGTCGTCCGCCGCGTGCAGGGCTTCGCCTCCGACGACGTCCTCCGCCGCCCCAGCGCGCGCTGTGTGATCGCCCGGTGCGGGGTCGTGTAGCGCGGGCGGGGCGTTGGGGGGCGGGCGGGGGGGGGGGGGGGCGGCCGTTGGTCAAGGGGGAGGGTGGAGGCAAGGGGAGGGTAGAGGTAGTGTCTGCCCGCGGGCGCGGGCGGGACGGGATCTGGCGGTGCGTCTCGTTCGTCCGTTCGTTCGTTCGTCTCATTCACTCGCCCATTGTATGCGTTCATTCACTCACTCACTCGCCCGTCCACCCGCCCACTGGTCCGCGTGCCCATTGCCCGTTCGCTCATCCCGTTCGCTCGCCAACGCCCGCGCACGTTCATGCTATCCTACGCGCACACACGACCGCAGACTGTAGACTACCCCGCCGCCCGTCGCTCGTCGCTTGTACGAGACTTCCGCCCCGCCGCCGCCGCTGCTCGCCTGCTAGACTGCCGCCGCTATTGCTCCTACCGCCACCGCCACCATATACACCGCTGCTATTGCCAGATTACCAAAGTACCGAAAAGGAGAGGGACGGAGGGGAGACGAGAGAGAAGAGAGAGGGGAGGAGGGGAGGAGCGGATTGACCGGACTGGATGGATTGGGTTGGACTGGATTGGAACGGATGGACTGGGCCGCGATGCGATGCGATGCGTATGCGTATGTGTATGTGTGTATGTGCTGGATTGTGCTGTGCGGTATGGTATTAGCGACCCGCGCCTGCGGTGCGGGCGCGGTGGCTTGCTCTGATGCGGCTCTGTTGCGGCTCTGTTGCGTGCAGCCCGGCTTTGCTTGATTGGCCTTTGGAGTGCTGGCTCGCTGGAGTGCTGGAGTCCTGGTGTGCGCGGGTGGTGGTGTGGGTGGTGGTCGTGGTGGTGTGCGCGCGGGGATGGGGATGGGGACGGGGACGGGCGGCGCGCGGGTGCTGGACGGAGGCGGCGCGCGGGCTGAGCGCGATTGGGCTCGGGCTGGGGTTGGCGTTTGGGCCTCCGGGGCGCGGGCGGGGGCGGCGGGGGGGAGCGGCGGGGAGCGGCGGGCAAGAGTGAGCGGTTGCGGAGGGTGGCGCGCGTGTCTGGATCGGGGCGGAGTCAGGGGTGAGGGTGTGGGTGTGGATTTGGTTTGGTTTGGTTTGGGTTGGATTGGATTGGATTGGATTCGGGTTGGACTGGGAATCGGACCCGGATTGGGCTGGACTGGATTGGACCGGGACGCGCACGGGGGGTGCGAGGGCCTCGAACCAGGCGCGAGCGCGGATTCGAATTCGAGGGGCGGCGGACGTCACGAGCGCGCGCGCGCGCTCGTGAATGCGGTATTCGGCGCGTTTGTGTTTTGTCGTGCTTTGTCCTGGCCTGCTTTGTCCTGGCCTGTCCTGTTATGGCTGCGCGCAGAGCTGGCCCGGGTCCTGCCCGACGTGCTGCGCGGCCACGGCTGCGCGCAGAGCTGGGCCGCGCTGGACGTGGACCGGGTGGGAGGCCTGGGCGGCTGCGGCGAGGGGCCGGTCCGGCGCGCGCGGAGGGGGGGCGTCAAAGGGCGCTGAAGGGCGGTGGCAAACGGTGGTGGCAAAGGGCGGTGGCAAACGGTGGTGGCGTGCGTGGCTTGGTGCGTGGCGTGCGTGGTGATGAGGGCGGGAGCCAGAGATCCAGAGACCCAGAGACCCAGATTGGGCGGCGGCGGTAGTTCTGGACGTGCCGCGCGTGTGTACGACTACGGGGGCGGTGGGTGTGATTCTGGGTGAGTATGGGAGTATGGATGTGGGTGATGCGTGTACGGTTGAACTCCGGAGCCGGATGTTTGTTTCGATTTTCGAGTGGGAGCGCGAGCGATGCATCGGGATTCGGTAGGTTGTAGATGGGCGTGTGCGAGCCCGGCTGGGCCTGTTCGCCGGTGAGCAGCGGACAGCGGACAGCGCGCGCGCTTTGGGCACGTCGCGGTTCGCGAAGGCGGGTACCCAGTTTCGGACCCGGGGGCGGGAAATCGGGGATGGGGACCGAAAATCAAAATCCGGTTGCAGCGTGCCAGCCGCGCGGTCGCGGAGTGCGCAGAATCGGATCGAGATCGCTGGCAGGCTCCCCATGCGCCGGGGGGCGCCGTGGCCCGTTCGCAGTCGGCCTGGCAGACGCCCGTGCTGTGGCCCGGGTGGTCTGGCGAGTCCCCGTTTCGCGAACATGGCTATGCTCGGAGCGTGCATTATTGGTCCCTGTCCGGGAACGGAACGGAAGTGGGGTGCTGGGGCTCGAATACGGGGTTGATTGCGGGAAATCGCTGTAGGCCGTACCACACGGTGTGGGTGCGGGATGGACAGGAATGTGATTGCTGTATGGGGCGTATTGCCGGAGGGCGCGAATTTTCGTTTGCAAACACCAGTGCTTCAGCAGGGTTGCTTGATACGCCGCTGCGAGCCCGGCTAACATGGCATGGCATGGCATGGCAGCGGACGGTGGACGCGCCAGTGCTGTAGCTGAGCTGATTTCGACACCGGGGACCGGTCGTTTGTCGTCAAACAGCCCGTGGCAGATGCAGCCTGCACGCTTCCCTGCCGCTGCGCGCGCAGAATGGTATCGAGATCACTGGCACGTCGACAGAGACAGCAGTGCAGAGCGAACGCATCATGAGTGCTTCGTAGCTGGGTTGATTTTGAAACCGGAAATCGGTCGTATGTCCGCAAATAGCCCGCTGCAGATGCGGCCTGCGTGCTGCCCTGCCACGCGCGGCTTGCGAAGTGCGCATAATGGACTCGAGGTCGCTGCCAGGCGTCCGCGGCGCCAGAGGGAGACTTGGGCAGCCAGGCTGACAGACGCCCGGCCCCTCTGGCCTTGCGAGCCGTCGTGCACGGAAGTCGTGCGCACCGCCGTGAGTCGCGCAGGTGTAACACGGTCCGCGACTGCCCGCTACTGGTTCCTCGACCACAACAGCAGCTCGCACGCCGGTGCAGACGGTGTGTAAATTATGATCGGATAATCGCAGTCGGGGTATCAGGATGGATGCGGCTGTTGTGTGTTACCGCAAAGGGTGCGCGTGTGATCGCCCGTCGTGCGTGTTGCGGATCAGATAGGATCAGAATGAGGCAATGTCCCCAGTTGGCGAGGCGGCAGTGGGCAGAGGATGTGTCGTAAGCTGGAGCTGAGTTGATTTTGAAACCGGCCATATGTCCAACGATAGCCCGGCGCAGCTGCAGCCTGCACGCTTCCCTGCCGTGCGCAGAGTAGTATCAAGTCCCGTGGACCGTTGACCGGGACAGCAGTGCACAGCGAACGCGTCATGAGTGAGCCATCGTCAGGTTGGGGTTGGAAATGGGCACCGGTCGTATGTCCGACAACAATCCGGTAAAGTTACGGCCTGCACGCTTCCCTGCCGTGCGCGGCGCGCGGCGTGCGCATAATGGCGTCGAGATCACCGGGAGGGCCCCGCTATATCAGACCTTCCCAGTCAGACCGACAGACGCCCAGTTTATGGTCTGCCTGATCCTTCAGGTTGCCGTGTAGAGGAGTGGCGCGCGCCGTCGTGAGTTGTATGGTTGCGCCTTGCGCCAGTGGTACCATCGCCGTCCGGCGACGACAGGGACGTGTGCATCCGTGCAATCGTGCGATCCGTACAATCTGCTACTGCGTGAGAGCCGAAGGATGGTTTCCTAGCTCTCACTCGGCTCGGTCATCTGCAGTTGCGCGGTGAGCTTGAGTCAAGATGAACGCTCGAGGGTGAAAGGTTCCGAGGCTACAGTTTGTTGATCCCTTTCCATCGAGCGCATCAGCGGTCAACACACGTCACGCCAAGACTCGAATGCAAGATTGATTTCGAACAATCTGCTGTACGATCAGTATGGTTATAACGACTGCTGTGTCGCCGAGGGGCGTGTGCGCAGTTACCATGTCCGGGCAGATCGGTCCGTCAGGTGAGGCAGCAGTGAACGGCGAGCAATGAACGTGCAATCAGTCGTGCCTGGACTGATTTTGGAACCGGAAACCGACCGTATGTCTACCAATGACCCGTTGTAGCTGCAGCGCGCGCGCTTCCCGCCCCACGCGGCCCGGGCTGCAAAGAATAGTATCGAGATCATAGGGCCCGTCGACCGAGACAGCAGTGAACGGTGAACGCATCATCAGAAACTCGTAGCTGGATGCATTTTGAGGGTGGTGGTGATTTTCCGAACAAATGGCACCTGTCGCGGCGGTACGAGTCTCCGCCCCACGCGTCTTGCGGCGTGCGCAGAACGGTGTCGAGATCACTAGCAGGCTCCCGCTGCGTCAGCCCTTCCTAGTCAGATGGGCAGGCGCCCGGCCTCTCTCGTCTCTTGAGCTGCCATGTAGGGAAGTGGCGCGCGCTGCTGATTCTCGTCTGCCCGTGCAACCGTTGTCCGTTGGTAACGGGATGATGACCATCCCGTGCGTGCAGTCGTGCAATCGTGCCGTCCGTCGTATGCGGTCGAACCCATGTCGCGTTCATCGTTCATCTGTCGTGCGTGAGGAAGCACACTGATGTTATTTGAGATTTCTGTTGAGTGTTCGGGCCCGCACGACGCGCGAGAGGTCAATCTTCAAGCTTGCTTGGAACAGTACCGGGATCACTGCGTCCGTCATGAGTAAGCCATAGTGAAGTTAGGTTTGAGATTGCAAACCGTTCGTACATGCAAGGATGTGGGACTGGTCGCGCCGGCGCGAGTCTGCGCCTCGCATGCACGGGATGGCGTGACCGAGATCACTGGCAGGCTCGCACTACGTCAGAGGGAGACCTCCGCAGTCGGACTGGCAGGCGCCCGTCTTTTCTGGTCTCTTGAGTTGCGGTGTAGGGAAGTGGCGCGCGCTGCTGAGCTCCGTCTGCTGATGCAGCCGTTATCCGTCGATGACGGGAGGGTGACCATCCCGTGCCTGCAATCGCGCAATCTGCCACTGTATGCGGTGGGAGGTATGGGGGCGGCCGTAAGAGGGGAACTCCGATGGAAGTGTCCATCGACCATCTGTCTTGCGCGGGCACGCGAGGGAACGAGCCGTCCGTTTGGGCTTTAGGTTTGCGTGTGGTGCGGGGCTCGGATGCTGGCGCTGAGATGGGGGTGACGATAGTGAGAAGAGCCGCGCGCGCGCGGGTGCCCAAGTCGTGCGGCGGCTCACACTCAGCTCGGACATCTGCGGCTGCGCGACGAATTCGAGTTAGGTTGGACGCTCGAATACTCGGACGCGCGGACGCTGAATGTGGATGACGTATGGGGAGACGAAGGCTATAGGACCAGACGTAGTGCGGCCGCTGGCAGATGCGACCAGACAGACCTCGGCTCGGGCATCTGCGGGTCATCGAAATTAAACTGAACGCTTGAATGGCGGATGGCGCGCACGGAGGCTATCGGACACGAGGAAAGACAACCGCGTTTCGTATTTCATATGAGACGTCGCGGCGCGATGGATGGATCCTGATACTCCGACAACTCGGCAATTCGAGCATACGAACAATTGACGGTGAGCGCGAGCACAGCTGAAACGTTGTGCGTCGCGTCTTAGACGAGGATGATTGGGCGGCTATGTGAAAGCTGAATTGGCATTGCACTTGAGTGGGCAGATAATCTTTGTGAGTTCATGGACAAATGCGAAGTGTGAAGAACCTCCGCATCCGTAAACGTGAGACTTACCTAGTGTGTCAGCTTCTTGCCTGATTCACTTCGCGGCAAACTGCACGCTCGTCAACTGTGCCCGAGGTGAGATGAAGCGATACTGACGCTGCAGTCCGATTGAGGTCTGTCCTCCATCACACGTGTTCAAGTTACCGGAGACTCCAGCGCGTTAACTCTATCGAGGCTTCCACACTCCGCAGATGGACAGGTGGTGTGAGTGTCACTGTTGACTTCTCCCCTCGAGAGACCGGAATTTACGCTGGCGGCGGCTATATGGACACCGTGTAGGTCAAGAAGACCAGGGTGGGGTGCTCGAATGGAGACAGCATCGTAGCTCGCGGGAAGGGGCGTATTTGGCATCCGTGGAAGAATCCCGGGAAGAGATACGTTACCATATAGTAGTTGTCAGGGGGGACAAATGGTTTGTTGTGCAATCACGGTCGCGGTCAAGGACAAGTGGAATTGAGAAAGACCCAAGTAGGGACGAGGGGACGCGACGCAATCTCGAGATGATAACAGCAGTAGCCCGTATCGAGACCAAGGCAAAATTGAAGGTGACTTTTGGAGATCCGCCTTGCTCATGATAAGAGCCGTGCAGATAAGAACTGCACAAAAGCTGAGAGCACCCATAAATTGCTGCCAAGAAAAGCGAGTCCGAGACGAGTGTTTCGAGGACCAGTCAAGAGATCGCAAGAGATGTGGACAGCACGAATGTCCAATACAAGACAGCGGTACTCGAGTGGTTTTTTACGTCGCAGACACGCTCACAGCACAATTCCGGAGATGTAAAAATGGTATGAACGAACAGGGGTCCATCCTGGTCCATCGTCGACGAACACAAAATTGGTCGATCAAGTTTTCTGCGAACACATGGCCCGAGGCGGCCTGAGGCGGCCCGTGACCCTAACCCCAGGCCTGTAAATGGCAAGTGGCGCGCAATGCAGCGTTCAACGACAACCACTACGACTTACGCTCGCCAACACACCTACATCTGGCTCGATTTGCGCTCTCAACTAGTTGTTGAGTGTCATACAAGTGGTCTTGTTAAGCCTCTGATCTTTATTATCTTATTCGCTCGTTTGGTCTCTAAGCGACTGCACACCAACGATGGGGAAGCTCAATATCGCCCACCACAAGTCGTACCATCCCTATCGCCGGGACAACATCGAACGCGTGCGCCGCGATGAAGAGGAAGCGCGCCTGAAAGAGTCTGCGGAGGAAGGCAGGATGATGCTCGCGGTCTGTGCACACCTTTAGTCATCGCTCTCGATCCGCGGTGTGCTTAGATGTGCTATGCAGGACTCAGAAGCGCGCATAGACCTGTTGCGGCAGCGTGCCGGGACACGCTCTAAGCCGAGAAGAGACGCAGAGGAAGAGATGGATGTGGTTGATAGTGGAGGGCGAGGCGAAAAGCAAGTGGAAGTGGGCTCGGCGCCAGCGTCGCTCATGTCGGGTGGACATATCAATTTATTCGAAGACCTTGAGCGAGTGCGTTTGCATCTTCTCTGAGCCTTCTTCGCACATATATTCTTGCGCAAGGAAGAAGGGAATATGCACCGATGCTGACGACATGCCTGCTGCTGGATGTAACAACAGTTCCCTACCGCGTCTCGCGCACCCCAGAAGGCCGCCCCCGCTGAGACGGAGAAGGGCATCCCGCTCGCGCCGTCAGCAAAGGACCTGAAGCCATGGTACTCCGACCGGCGGCGCGGGAAAGGAGAGAAAGGGGACGAGGAGCGCCAGTGCGTATCCAACCTGCTTCCGCGCGAGCTGAGACTCAGTTGCACGATTCGTGGTATAGACTTCGGGACCTCGCACGCAAGTCTGTCAACGACCCACTCACGTCAATCAATCACCAGCTCTCCTCGCGTGGAGGGCTCGCGCGCCCCGTCGTCTCTTCTTCACGCAGTAATAAGCCCTCTGCGCCCGCATCTTCCGTCTCAGGGCCTGGGCCTGGGTCTGGCATGGCGCCTCCGCCCGAGGTCGCGCGCAGGAACAGGGAGAGCGCGGAGCGCCAGCGTGCGATGGAGCTGATAAAACGGAAGAAGCGCGAGTTGGAGGGGAGTGAGACGCCGAGCACGGTTCGCGGCGGCGCGGCGGGCATGGGAGGGGGATATGGGGATGTGTACAACCGACGCGAGGTCGAGGAGGCGCATCGGCATCGTGAGCGGCGGGACGAGGGCGCGGGCGCAGGATTTTGGGCGAGACGGTGAGCGAGATTGGTGCGCACGGCGGGTGTGGCGCATTGGTTCTCTGGCGTGGAAGGTGATATGGACAAATTGAATGCAAAATCCAGACCTGGTGAGCCTGGCTAGTTCGGTCTTCATGTTCGCTGGAGTTGACATTTACATTCTGTACTATTCATGGAGCTAGGTCGCGTGCAAAACACGAGTCTAGTCGTATATGCTACAGCCTGTGTGGCAGACGGTGAATGCATGGGACCGCTCCGACGAGGTCGGGTCTCGCAGAACGATGCCTGGATGTCGAGGCTGGGAATTACAACGCACTTCTGTTGGGTGTCTCTGATTTCGAATTGCGGTAAGTTCCTGCCGTTTCAGTGCTGCCGCTGCGGCTGGAGAAGGGTGATAATGTTATTAACTTGATTATTTCGCACAATAGGCCGGGCCAGGCAAGCCGCTCTGGGACTAGCGTGCCAGCCGCGTGGCGTGCGCGAACGAGGGTGCTGTTACTGTGCACTTGCGCGAAGGAATCTGCCCGAGGCTAGTGCAATGAGTAACCCAAGTGGAGTAACTACAATGCGGATCTCGGATGGTGATGATTACTTCCAGTCTAATTTCTGCTCGCCGACCGAGATCCGCTCTGCACACAGACTATTCAAAGACCGTGCACGCAGTATGATCACACAAGGGCTGCACGTACCGCCCAACCACTCGCGGTGATTTGCTTCGCAAAACGGGCCCTTGGCGCCGCAGCGTGGTACAGCCGCTCGAGGCGCTGGATCCGCCGTTGCATGGTCCAGACCGCCGCCACCATCCCGGGAAGCGGATCTTGACACATGCATGCTGTACATGCGATCTGGCTAGATTCATCTTCGTAATACACGCAGCCCGACGGGCACGCAAGGGTCCGCAAGTGGGGAAAGCGGGGATCTGGCACCTCTTGACGACCTCCTGGGCGTGCTTGGGCGTGGAAGCGCAGCTGGCCAAAAACGTGCGTCGGTCATTTTGTGGTCTTGATGTACCTCGGACGCTTTCTGACAACGCATAGCGCAGGTGTCTGGCCAGACTGAGACTGCTCTGCCGATACCCGACTCGGTTGGGTACGATCAGATAGCGTAGCTTGCAATAGGCCCCGCAGTGGTTCTTCTATTGCAAAAGTCCCTGCATCATGTTCTTTTGACAAGCTTTACCTCCCGGTGTGATCTTTGTGATCTTGGCTAGCAAGGCTGCGATGTTGGGTTAGATTGGGCGTGTTCTCCCCCCCGCGGGCGGGGTGATGCCGCTGCGTGCCCCGTTTGGCATTCAGCGCACCTGGTAACTGACCGTGGCTTCTCTCGGTGATATTTGCGGGCAGAAACAAGGTTGGCCGTCATCTATGCATGCACCGGAATTGAAATAGGGCAATTGCATCAGAGGCGTTGCCACTCTACATATGAGTCCGTCGCTGCCCAGTGTAGTTCTACTGTACCCTTTTACAGCGCAGCCGCAGCCTCATGGCGCCTCGCCCAGACGGATCCCGAATACACTGCTTTCGATCTCCTAATAGACGCGAATTCCACGGACGATGCTGAACCAGGCGGTTACTTGGCAACGCAGAGCAAGTCAGCACTTGGCGATGAATGCAAGGCCATCAACTAAGATGTGGAAGTTACAGAAACTATGCCCAGCTGCAATCTGCTCGCACCCCAATCTAATCCTGCGTTGTCCTCGTCTTGTGAAGCAACGTTCTGTTCGACAAGACAGCCGGGGTGCGTGCTCAAGCTCGCCTTACTCGTCCTCTAGCACATGCTGATCAACCAAGCCCCCACGTATATGAGCAGTCGTCCTCGTCGGAATATTCCTAGCCCGACAGGCAGATCTGTCGCCTTAGCATGCGGGTCATTGTACACGCGTAGAACCGCTCAGGCTTCGACCGCGGACATATTCGATCTATCTTGGAGCACCACATGAAGATTCTCGATACCTTTGAAAGCGAGAAGAGCATCCCTCACTGAGTGGTTTTGGCTTTTCTTGACAGCTGACCAGAGCCTCTCCCGCGAACATCGCTGCTTGACGGACTAGCCGAGGATACCCGCCTGCTGTCCTTTGGCAGCTGCCGCCTGATATTCGAGGGATTCCCCGCGAGACTGCCTTCGCGCCGTCATCTGTTTTGTGGTTACGGTATTACGGTGGTGCCTGCTCCACGACCTTGACTTCCTGTCGGCTTTTATGGTAATCACTGTACTCTGGTCAGCGCAGAATGTCACTACCCTCGATGTCAACATGCGGTCTAAATATATCACAGTTCTGACCAACATGTTTGCTCAGCGTTGCCCGCGGTCTGGCACCAGTTTGCATGCCAGGCATCTCAAGTAGGTTCCTTGCATCCCATATCAGTCACCCAACACCTCACGGAATGCGATATAGCGCTTGAGCAATGAACATCGCAGTCAGCTTTTCAGTCTGCGTCTGGACCGCGCAAGCTCCGCCGGTACCTTATCGCCGTCTACAATCACGAGGTGCTCAGATGCCAGAGTTCTGTGTGCGTGGCGTTGAGACTAATATTGCTCCCGGCTCGAGGAATTTCTCATCGCCTAGAAATCACTGCTGCCGCGTGGCTCAAGGAAATATGCGGTCTTGGACAAAAGTTCCACAAGTGCTATTCGGAATGCATGGAATTCCGAAGTCGTTCATCACGCAGTTTTCAGTCCAGCGTATACTTTCGTGGACCGCATACCCCTCGACCGCTGATGTCCGAAGCTACTTGTTCTCACAGTATGCTTTCGAGCCCACACATAAATGCTCTGCAATTAAACTGGGATTACAAGCCTCTAGGAACTTCCTCGCGATACTGTCGGATAACCTATCAAATCCAATGCATCCATTAACTCGAACACCTCGTCACCCGCAAGCCTGTCATTACACCAATGGTGAGCATGACGACCGTACATCTGCGTCAGAGGTTGTCCGGTCGTCATCTCTGAATGGTTGACTTGTCAACATGACGTATTGCATAATCAATCCACGAGTTACTATCCCGGATTCGACCTGGGTGTGTCCCTCGGCTCGACCTCATAATAGTGGCAGCTTATGATTGTTCCGTTCTACCGGTTGGCCAATGTATACTACACGTTTACTCTCCTCCACGCAGATTCTGCAACTCCAGGAAACACACTCACACCCGGATGTTTCGCGAGTGATTGATGATGCATCTGATTGTTCCTTGTTCTTCGTCATCCTCAGTTCATCTCAGGAGGGGTAGGAGCAGGAAGACACGGCATTGACCGCAGACTCCCTGGGTTATTTGTGTATCCTCGGGAATCCCCAGATGAGCTGGTTCCCGTCGGCAGCGACGAGCGAAGATCTCGCCTCGGACCTCCCGCAGCAACAGAAATCCGCCGACATGCACACCGGCTATCTCGGCCGCCGCACTTCCATGGTGGAGCTTGATGGTGCGGTCGCCGCACCATCAAGCTCGCTCTGCGTCACCCTCCAGTCAGTCAATAGATCTCCACAAGCTAGAGGTAGCTTAACTGTCACTGAGCGGCGTGTAGCAGGCCTAGCGGTGACTATGCACGTTCGTTAAACTCGCACTAGTGATGGCTTGCACATGATCACCAGGTCATTGCAGCGGCGTAAGTATTCTTAGCCATCTCCGCGAGTTTGAACTGACTTCGTCACTGGTGTAGGCTGATTGGACCGAGTTGCTGCCCGTGGGTTCTCCTGTACTCGACCGGGTCGCTTGCATACGGTTCATGAGCGTCTGTTGAGCTTAAGTGACACACGTCGCGTACCTCATCCCCTGAGCGCGTTCAATTTCCCGCGCGGTTCTCTTGCTTCGCACATGACGAGACTCTCCCGCGGTCCGCGAGTCTATCCGACATTTCTTCATAACTTGCTTTCACCCAGCAGCACTTGTTGTGGTTTGATTCTGCTTGGTCTGACCTGCCACTCATCTACTATGGAGGCATCACATCACCTCTCGCGAAACTTGCGTCGCGCAACGAAATATGTAGAATCCATGGAGTTGGTCAGAAGCGCACCTGGTGGGTCCCAAGAGCATTTATCCAAACTCCCGGATACTCCGCGGGATTGATGATGGCTGATATGGAGGTAGGGCCATAGCATGCAGGACCGAGCGTTAACCGATCGACTTTGTTCTGCTTTGACCAGGAACTTGGCGCGGTTCACAAGCAACATTGGCCCGTGCCACAGCTTGGTCTCAAAACTGTATTGTTCCCCGCAATATAAAAGGAGAGTAGATCTGGGAGGTATGGCCAGCATCTCCCGTTCTCCTCTCTCTCTCTCTCTCAGGAATCAGGGCTTGCTCGTGTTCATCCTACCGCAGGAGCGCTCTCGGCCTCGATTCTTCCCGACACAACCCGTAGAGGTCCGCAGCATGTGCTGTCGCATTTGCTAGTGGCCTGCGCGTCGTGGCGGCCGCAAGGATCGAGGCCGACAATTGTTTTCTCGGTGGTGTGGACATTTAGAAGGCCTCTCAACGAGATGTGCGACTCCCATGTTCCGAGGGCTGTACTATCACGTGCACGCGGGTGCGCATGCAGATCTACCTTTCGTATGTGCTCATTCTGAAGGGGCCCAGGTGCTAACATTAAGTCGCCTTCGTTAGCAGACGCTTCGCCTTCGATATCGTGCGAATCAATTTATCACGCGGTGTTTGGGTCATGTCGCAAAGCGTTGGTCACCGTAAACTTCATACACCCGCTGCAAACAATATCAATTCCCATCGAACGTTTAAATATCGAGCTTGGCTTACTTTTTCGATGGGAGTGGGCCAAGAGGCGTGCGGAATTTGAACGCCAGACACCAACCTCCCAAATTTCGGGGACCCCCGGAAACCGGGGTACCCCCCCCCCCTCCCCCCCCCCCCTCTCCTTCCTAATCAGGCGAAGCCGAACCCATGCCGTCGTCGTATGAAAACCACGAGACGGCCACCACATGGCCACTTGCGACGCGTCCACGACGCGTCCTACGCGTCGCATTAGTGCACGCGTTCAACACGTGTCTGGGCAAGCCTGTCAGCTCGCATAGAACCTCGACACGTAGATTATACTCTGTCTAGTAATTATACAGGAATGTGATGACTGTTCACTCTGTCCGCCTCTTCTTCGCCCCTCTTGATGTGCTCGCGCCAGAAGTTACAGGTGCACGCCCCCGCTTGCTGCCCTTCGAGCCGCTGTTCACTACGAGGTCGCTCTCCACCAGCGGTCCATTCTTCTGAGGTATCTTCTCTTGAGGGATACCGATAAATCGTTCTTCCTCTTCTGTGATCAACATTGCCTGCGCCAAGTCGGCAGGAAGTGGCAAACCACTAGGATTGAATCCCTCTGTAGCATACTCAGGATGGTAAGTACAAATATGTTCAGGCATGTTATACTTCCAGACTGCTGTAATCATATTATTGCTGGCAGTCCTCTGGGTGGGACAGTCCGGTATTGCACATAGAATTGGCACATTGGTGCTCCGTGAAGTAACCGTTGAGCGTAGTGCCGGTTTGTAATGGAACTTGTTGTAGTGTCGGCATCTCGAGAAGGCTTGTGGTTTAGAACCTTTAGTCAAGAAAACCTCTGAACACGTTGTTATTCCCGATCGTCCGCAGAACCCGCAGGGCATGGTAGAACCAATCTAGATGTAGTGGCTCAGTGAGTATCGTGCAGACAGTCACACAGCTGAAGTGCTTACGGGCTCTTCGACTCGTTGCTCCGGCACCTGTCTCAGCGATTTCAGAATGTGATGCCCTACATGATCCCGAGCTTTGCTGATATTTATCTCTGCCGTGCATTGGTAGCAGCGATACTTAGACATCCCCTTTCTGTGGTCTTGCTCGTAGATATTTGTTGCGTCTTCAGAAATGAGACTAATCTCGCCTAATGCAATTACGTTAGCTAAGGTTCGAGGTTGCAGTGAGAACAAAGAACTGCAATATGCATACCTTTACTGTTTCGATATGGATAAGTGCTGTTCTCACTGAAGACAGGAAGTAAACTTAGCCCATTATGCTCGTGAATATTCTCCCATAGCTTGGCCACCAGGATAGTTATGTCGTCGCATGCAACCGCCCAGGTTATTCCATACTCTTTGATGTTGGGAAGATCCATAGCCACAACTCTGTCGCAAAGTGGTAGAGCCCGGGGGTTAATCGGCTGGCATAAGTATGCAGCGACCTTGACGGTCAGTAGTTTCCGTGCCAATTTACCAGTCATTGTTGACGTGGACTGCACTGTTGACGTGTCTGACTTGATGAACGTTCCATCCCAGAACCAGAAGGAACTTGTGTGCCAATCTGCCCAATCTGAGTCGTTAGTACTACTCTCTCTCTCGATACGCTCATTGAGAGGTTCAGCTCGATTTTCTTCCCTGTTCAAGATTTGCATTCGCATAACTTGTCCTGTAAGTTTAGTATTGGTTGCTGGGGAACCCAAGCTTCGACCGTCAACACATTGCATAGGAGTACCCTTTTGCTCAATCTCAATGCACTTTAAGATTGCGAGCGCAACAACACCGTTGCATACAATCATGGTAGCAAATATATCACTGACCATGAATGCATTGACATTGACAATATTGTCGCCTGTGAGGTTGCGCGGTTTTATGTCTGATGTGTAGCCACGGACTCGGAACGTGCGCTCGTGTGATTTGCGGGCCCATTCAGGAGTAATGATGAGTCGACATATTGATGCCTTGTGCACCTTCTTTCCCGAGACCTCTAGCCAAGGACTTGGCGACCGCACATTTGGGGGAGACGGTAAACTGTGCTCTGTTTGAGCAAGCTCCTCTAGACAATCCTCTATATCAATCCCATCCTCATTGCTGTCGGGTGTGGCTTGGTTCAACATAGCCTGTATCTGCTCGTCATTCACAGTATTTGTAACCGCAGCCTTTGGTGACATAGCAAGGTTACTTGAGACTCGAGGATCTTCAGGATTACTTGAGACTCGAGGATCTTCAGGGTTACTTGAGACTCGAGGATCTTCAGGGTCGTTCACCTCTGTATTGAGACGTACGGCGGGTTGAGATTCAGATAATGTGACTCCACCACTTGACATTGGATTTTCAGTGGGTTCACAAGATCTGTCCAATTCAGCAGATACACCTGGATATCTGCCATCCCCGAGAGGCCGGAGCATATCCAGTGCACGGCCATGATCGAAGAGCAATGTATAATCAACCTCCATGTTCATCTGCGAGAGCACTACACTTGCGAGAGCTTTTCCAGATGCCCATGCAGACCGAAGGTTAACGCTGTCTGCTCTGACACAGCCATCCCATGACTCCGGATTCAGATGGTCAACATGCTCGATGCGTGTCACCTTGAGCCGTCGATGTCCTGAATCTAGCTTTGGGTGCCTTGAAAATACAGCATCTAGATCAATTGCAGATGCGAGACGATCCGCGAGCTGCTTGAACGTGAAGTTTGGATTGTGTGCCCCTTGCATCCGCACACGCCCGAAGAGATTCTCCAAACGATCATCGCCCGTCCAAAACAAGTAGAACGGCTGTGTACCATCTAACTCCTGTTGCTTTGCAATACAGAACACAATATTCTTCACGGAGGTCTGTGTATCACCATATAACTGATGAGGCATGAAGCTCGTTCCATAAGCGCGGAACAGCGCAAATGCTAGATGTGCGTATTTGCTGAGGGAAGTGATTTGCTGCGTAATGTTCCATGATGGTCGTATGAATGGGTCCATGAATGCGTTCAATGTTTGCCCTATAACTCCGATGATACGTCTCTCGTGAAGTTGCGTAGGTGAACAACCATCGCGCGGAAGAGAAGAAATCGAATAGACAGCTTGTAGAAAACTAACTGCACGTGGCACGTCTTGTGCATCAGCGGGATTCAAAAGACGCTGCACTTCGAGCTCCGAGAGCTCAGGATGATCCCGAAGATGTGCAGCGAGTATCTCGTGGTTGATGACGGTATCTCCAACAATAATGCCTTGTGTTGTGCGCAACAGACGTCCAAATCCTGATAAGCATGGAGTCAGAGTTGGATCAAAAGTAGAACAAATTGCACTCACGCTTCAACAAGTGCTTCCAGTCGAAGTCGGCTGTTATGTCACCATCACCAACACACAGATTGAGCCCGGACATTTGGCCCAGGTATTTGTACAGGTGGTGATCTTCGCCAATCTGGTGCTTCATAAACAGTTGGTAGACCATGGCGCGACGCCCAGCATCACCATCCGAAGCAAATGACCATATAGGCCCAACCTCATCCGCGTAATTGTCCCGCCAGCAGTCAATGACGCGATGTAGAAGGTCTGCAGACTGCTGTGGCGTCTCTGACTTACACGTTGGTGAGAAAACCACCGGAAATGCGCCACGAAGACTCGTGCCAAAGGAACCAAGAGCTATCACTGACGCTTCCTTGCCATAATGTACTGTGCCATCAGCAAGAGCAGTAGCAACCGCCTCCGCGCTGTCAAAAGTGGTCAAGCGTTTGTCAACTCTGTGTGAATGCTCACGACACAGCCCGCCGATAGCATCTGCATGTGGGAAATAACAGGAGACTTCCTCCTGGCTGACTTCGTCCCAGAAGATAGACATCCCGCTAGAATATTTGACGTGCCGGGGGAGAGGCGTATCCCAGTCTTTGATTTTGCATCCAAAGATTTCTGTCATGTTGAACGTAATTTCTTGCGATGTCGGCTGGCCGAGAGATGGCATGAGACGCGTAAAATGCATGTGACGTCTAAGGGTTCGAAGCGAAGGGATCGAAATGTGATGGTTCAATGCATACAGCAGTTTGCGACCCCCTAACCGGAAGACCAGCATTGAAATGTCGTGATCTTTGGAGCTATATCCACGTGCATGATACACATCGTCAAGGCTAGCCTCGATGCGGTTGACGAGTTTAAGTATACTGACTCTCTCCTTGAGGCCTTGTCGCACGAGTTGTTGAAGTCGAGGAACATCGTTGCTCGCCACAGCCATAACAAACCTGTTGAAGTCGTCCTGTCTCCGGATTGTACGAGCACACTTTCTTCCGTAATTAAGGATCTGAAGGAAGACTTTATCAATGTCATAACAGTAATCGTGATCGTAAAGACGCACCTTTAGCTTGAGAGTATTGAGTGAAGCATTGCGTTCGGATAGAAGCCCGTCCAACTGCTGGCGTGTGAGGAACCGGTGAGAGGTGTGACGAGGTGCTGAACGAGCAAGTTCAGCCAGACGTGCAATGTCCTTGGAGGCTGCACGACACTCAAGACATGGATTGCCATCATCTGAGACCGTTCTGAAGCACTTCAGTGAGCGCACATAGAAGTCACGACCGCAATCAACTGCTGAAAATTCATAGCCAAGCTCCGAAGGATCTTCGTGCCGCTGCCAGGGATAGCTTGAAAATGGGAAGTCGAGGGGCCAGGCCAATTTAATTCCCGGACAAGCATCGGTAGAGACTGAGACATCCACCATAGTGGCGTGTTCGAGGTCTTGAGGTTCAGATCGTGATTGCGGCCCGCTCAGGGGTGAGCGTGAAAGAGGTGGCCCAGGTACAATACCAGCAGAGTTGTCGGGTAAAGTCTCTTTGGGCATGAGCGCGTTGACGGTTTGCAGTACATCGGGTACAGAATTAGCAGTCAGTGGCAGAGAATGAGGGTCTACGTGAGGGCTAGAATGATGATGAAGAGTGGGGGGTGCACATGAAGGTAGGAGGGCCTGTCTGAGCGCGACCGCCGCATGCACTGCCTCGCTGGTTTCGAACGCACCAGGCTTGCATTTCTTGCCATTCATGTGGTTCGCAAGAGATACAGTATTCAGTTTCTTGAAGCCCATAGAGATCCAATGGTGGCAAACAGGGCATTGAACCCGCAGATGGCCAGTTTGATCATCTTGTGCTATCCTCAGATTTTCGCGCTCGGATTCGAGCATATGAGGTAAAACAGGCCTATTCCAGAGAGAGGAATGTCGTGAATCTTTGGATTTAGGCGATTGCGATGAGGTAGGAATCTCGAAGAGCGTATCCTGACTGCCAGCAGTACTTGGACCCGGTGCATAAGGATCTGGCTGAGAAGAGTAGAACCCGTGTTGAAGATCAGCTGGGGTCTCTGCAGGCGCGACTTGAGAGCTCTGTGAAGCCGTGCATGTGCTGCCCAGCCAGGTATCCGAGCTCTGTGAAGCCGTAAACTGCGAGCCCGAGTCGTAATCAACAGGGAAGCCAGTTTGCTCGAAATATAGTGACTCTTGAGTGTCCATGGGAAGTAGAAGGGACTTGAGGAGGGGCTGCGTGCTGTAGAGAATGTAGTACGAGTGAAAGAAATATATTCTGCACCCATCGCGCACGCGCGAGTGCAGCAATCGCGACTCAAGCAGTGCGACGCGTCCAATGTCCACCAGGCCACCTACGTCTCTCAGGGCACGTGATCCGCTGCACGAGACTCATGCCGGCGTCTACCATGGCGACACTCGTACTCGTCCTGTACAGTAGTGATTGCACGATAATGTACGAAAAAATACAGACAGGTTTTTGGCGGTCAACAACGCGATTTAAAAAAAACCGGAGGCGATTTGAGGAACCTGTCGAGCAGGAGATTCAAAGTTCGTGGAAAGTGCCTCCAAAGCGTGTTTAGGGACCCCGGGTACCACTTGAGGCCCCCCTTCCAAACAGGTTGGTGTTCCCGATCCAGATCTCGCACGCCTCTTGGAGTGGGCCTCTTAGAAATGGTTCTCAGTCGCTATGACGTCATCGAGGTTTTTGTACAGTGATCGTAGATTTTCCGGCTGTACGCTGAGATTGAGTCGTCCTTACATTCAGTGCGTTTCATAGATTAATATACTCTCTCGACGAATGATGAAGCAGAGGAGCGGACGTAAAAGACTCGGCGTTAATGTTCATTCGGTCCGCGCGCCCATGTGCTTTGAGCGCTCTATGTTCAACTTAAACCTCTCGCGCGCTGTGTCAGCTCAGGCTGCTTCCGTGTGCACTCAAGCGACCATGGCGCCGCAAGAAGCAGCCTAGGTTAATCATGCCCAAGGAGTCTTGTGATTGCACACTGCACCATGTATCGACCCAATTAAACACAACCATTTCGCAGTCGACTCACGGCACACAGTTCATCGTGACACTCACAAAAATCCCCAAGGTAACTATCTCGACTGACTAAAACGCGCACATGTTCCCTTGCAGATTGTAGCAGCGACCACCATTGAACTATCACCGTCTCACAAACTTCCTCAGGTCGAGCACCATTTCCTCCTTCTCCAACGGGTCTGTGTCATTGGCTGAACATTTTTTATTAGCACTTGCAAAGCGAAACGATCCTCAGCCTTCATTTTGCGCTGCGGCGGGTCCACCTGGAATCACGGTCTTAGCTCTGTTCAACACCTTGATTCACATACTATTGAGAATTCACCTCTTCGTGTATCACGTTCGAATCATTAGGAACCACCCCCCAGTCCATTGAAAGTATGTTAATAGTGAGCTTACCATACTCTTCGAGGTCTCTGGCGGTCTGCAGGAGATCGGTATCTCCAAATGTCTCATCGCACGACGCAAAACCTTCGCCAGCAGAGATAAGAATGTTGTCGTCGCTCACGGTCTCAGAGGTAATGTTATCTTTGCCCGTATATACGTCGTCGCTGTCCGAATTCTTTGCGGCGACATCTGTCTCGGGTTCTTCGTCAATCACGAGATTGTTGACCCCAGAGTGATCTGCCTTGAGCTTCCGGGCGAACTCCGTCATGAGAGGTTTATCCTTCAAAAGAATGAATGGCCGATAACGGCTGAAGAGATCAAACTCGTGTTCAAAGTCAAACCCGTCGTGCTTGAAGAATCCTCCAGAAGCCTTATGATAGTAGACTTGTGGATGCTTGCGATTCCTATCGTGTTCCCTGGAAAGGATATCCGCGTCGCTGTTTCCGATTCTCGAGGTCAGGCCAGATCTTGAGTGTTACAACTTGAGGTTTTCAGATCGGGTAGCAGCTGCATGGGTGGCGTCTCAGTCCTTAACTCACCTGGACTGTACGGCCCATCAACGAGGCACTTCTATTCGGCCTATCATTTGAGAGAATCGGGTGGTTTCGACTTTTCACCTCAAATCTGGGGTCCAGTGCCTTATTTCGGAGCGCTGAGAGGTTACAGGATCTCCTGAGTATGACCTATTTCTATTTCAGGCCTCATACGTATATGGTCCGCGATATGAACGTCTTCGTTAATCACTCGTCATGCTTCGAACGTCAGCTGATGAGTATGCAGGATCATCTGCCAAGTGAGCTGGAAGCTTTTGAGGCGATCTGCGTCCGGGGGGAATCAGTCGCCATCCAGCAAAATGCATCGCAACTACACAAGATTTGAAATGTTCATTGTATCGCCTCTCGAGCAGCTGCACCGCCCACCTTATGCTTGACGCCGGCGTGGACTCTGCCGCTACCGTTTCGCACGGCACCTGAGCTATATTCCTTGAGCGGCTGAGAATCTGCCACGTTCATGCATGGAAGGTGTTTATTCTCTCGTATAACATATTTGCTCAGACAATCTCATTGAGCATCAGTGCGCGAAAGTTCAGAGAATCCGCGCTGACTACAACATCTTGCGCGGTCTCAATAACACCGATGACTTCTTGTGCACCGAATGGGGACAGGTTTCCTTTGATATTCACGTCCAGAACGGCCGATCCACGACCTTAACGCCCGGTCGGTATTCGCCCCGACGTATCTCGCATGTCAGACGGTGCGCCGATACTCGCTACCCGACTTATAGGCCCGATGGCTGTGTTATCGGACGTGGATATAAGCCGCTCCCACGAGCTATCGCTTTCAGAGCCTCTCATCCGCCTTTGCTGTTTCCTCTTCGTGAACGTCTCTTGACAATGATGCCCTCACCCAATGGCTCGCACTTTGCGCCTACGCACCCATCGCGTAGTCAAAATACCACTATGGCGTCAACAACGAGCATCAACACTGCTTGCAACCCCGACGAAGATTATGATGTTATTCCACCGCACCACGATCGCAGGACTCTAGTTCTATGTTTTGATGGGACCGGTGACCAGTTCGATGCTGATGTAAGTGCGGTTATCACGCTGACAGAGCTTGGTCAGGCTGATCCTCGCTGGGGCAGAACTCCAATATCATCATGCTCTTCTCGATGTTGCAGAAAGATGATCCGTCTCAGCAGATGGTGTACTATCAGGTAAGCTGACTCTTACAGTGCGATTAGAATCACGCTTTGATCGGGATTCATGCAGGCTGGGATTGGCACGTACACGCCGCCACAGATCGCAACACCGCAAACGGCCAGTATGTTGAAGACACTAGATGAAGCGCTTGCCATCTTCCTCGATGCTCACGTGATGGGTGCGTTTCTCCTTCGAATATTAAAGCCAGCTACTAATATCTGCATACAGGAGGATATCGATTCCTCATGCAAAACTGTAAACACGCTCAAATATCTAGTCGATCCGCGTTCTGACTTACGCTCATACAGATCGGGCTGGCGACAAGATCTGCTTATTCGGCTTCTCTCGCGGTGCATACACTGCCCGCGCGCTTGCCGGGATGGTGCACAAGGTAGTCGCAGTTTCGCATTAGGATTTGTCATATCGCAATCTAATATAAATGTATCAGGTCGGACTGCTTCCCAGGGACAACGACCAGCAAGTTCCGTTCGCCTATCACATGTTCTGCCGAACAGACGCGAAAGGATGGGAACAGTCGACCGCGTTCAAGAAGGCATTTTCAATGGATGTAGAGATAGACTTCATCGGAGTCTGGCAAGTAATTCCCCAAAGCGGATTGACGAACATACTGATGTATCGATGTCATACTCAGGGATACCGTCTGCTCTGTCGGCCTCTTCCCCAAATCTTTACCCTTCGTCTCATCCAACCGTGCCATCAAGACCTTTAGACAGGCGCTCTCGCTCGACGAACATCGCGCCAAATTCAAAGCGAACCATTGGAATGAACCCGAGGCGCACGAGAAAGCCTTGGGTACCCAGCCGGGCGAGATGCCGAGTCGGGGCACTTCGAAGGCGAAGCAGGGGAACAGTAATCACGATCTGCAAGTGGAGATGGACGATGGACACAACGAGACGGATGTGCTGGAGGTCTGGTTCGCAGGATGCCATTGTGGTACGTAGCGAGACTCACTCAATCACTCTCTGTGGCGCTGAACCGTTCTTTGCCATTGTTCGCATAGATGTCGGCGGAGGCTCGGTACCGAACGACAGCGAGCATAACTTGGCGCGTATTCCACTGAGGTGGATGATCCGCGAGATCTTCAAGGCGAACGTGGGCATTCGTTTCCATGCAGACCTCCTCAGGAAGATCGGTCTCAATCCTGATACACTCTACCCATATGTGCTGGCCCGACCGCCTGCCGTCACAGAACTCCCAGTCGATATTACAAATGCCCTAGAACAGGAAGCCGCTCGGAAGGCCGCAGTGCAGAATAGCGCGAAGAAGGGGAAGTCCAAGCAGTTGTCATCAGTACCTGGCGATGCTTTACTCGCCAATCGCAATATTCACCTGACAGAGGAGCAAGAAGACTTTGTCGACGCTCATTGCCCTATATATGACGAGTTAAGTCTTGCGCGGTGGTGGTGGATCCTCGAGCTCCTCCCGCTGCAGCATCGTCACCAAAAGCCGGATGGCGGATGGAAGAGATACTGGTCGTGAGTACTGAACACACGCTTTCGCAGTTTCGATTCAACTGAAATACACAGGATCAACTTGGGTGAGGGCAGAACCATACCAGACTCGGTAGACGGGAATACCAAGTTCCTTGTTCACCGTTCTGTGAAGACTCGCCTGGAGGCCCAGACCCTGCAGGGAGGTTCGTATAAGTGGAAGGCGATATTCCCCGCAGGAGCTAAGGAGGTAAAGCCAACGTGGGTTGACTGAAGTTATGTGTCGAGCTAGTGTTTCGCTATGATTTCCTACTTCGTGCTGAATTGTTATATCGTCTAATAGCTGTCGGTATGAGACCGTTGCGAACCCATGAAATAACATGATATTGAGTCTCAACAATCGTGTGCATCCAGTCTAACGTCACAAGTTCCCCGAGACGTAGTGACGGTCTAGACACCGTTCTCGCAGGTCCCGCGCATAAGCAAACCTTTTGAAAGCGCACCAGAATACTCGTCTTTGACAGCATGCTTGCGAACAGATCTAGGACGACCCTTTTTCCATATGTCCTATAAGAACGTTGTCACGCGTCCGTCGGCAACGTGAGTATCTGCGATATTGCAAATTAGCAACATGACGGTCTCCAGTGATTCATATTTTGCGCGTCTCGTATTCGTCTGATGTTAGTAGTGCATCCTGTCATCTATATGCTTACTGCGTTGTCTTTGTGCCGCGCGCGTGGTGATATGTCTCGAGGGAGATTTTTACTCTCGGCGTTGTGGAATTTTACAGTGAGATACAAATCTTCGAGAGCTGTACCGAACTGCACCGAGTACACCATGTTACCCAGATACCAAAGCTCATCATCTCATATCTCAAAACAGTTCGATGCTGGCGCTGGCATGGATCATAGGCTGCAGATTGAAGTCATGGCTCAATGGTCTAGTAGTATGATTCGCGCTTCGGGTATTGTTCGCTCTTTGACGATTCCAGTGCGCGAGGTCCCGGGTTCAATTCCCGGTTGAGCCCGAATTTCATTTTTCTGTGTCAACGGTTGCCTGTGGCACGTGACGCATTCAGCGGGCAAATGTTGTTCTAATAATACTGATACCCATACATAAGTGAGGCGTATGAGCTAGCTTGTTAATAAGCCCATAGCTTTCTGTTTTTGCGGCCTGTATGGGCAACGCGACGTACAATCCTGTGTATGCTTCGTCTGATGCATCCATAGACTTGTACGTTCCGCTGCCATGTGCCGCGCGCCACATTGTGGTCCTGTGGAACGAACGTTGTATATGCTGATATGTGTAGAAGCAAGCAAGAGGCTTTGGTGCTTCACGACGATGCTACACGCCTTTTTATACATCGCACAGGACAGGTTAGCAGGCGCACACAAATCCACGACAGACGTAGGCGCATCTATCCCATGGGCCATCATGATCGATATGAATAAGTCCGCAAGACCCCGCCTGCGGTACGATGCGTTCCGGACATTGCTCCCACATGCACGGCAAGCACGCGCCGCGCGCATGCAGCCGCATCACAGCGTTTCTCCGAGTGCGCACGTAGAAGGTAGGAGGAGCCGCTGGTTGGTGGGTGCCCTCGGCAGTGGTACGACAGCGTATCCGCGAAGTGGCGAGATTCCCGAGGGCCACCGCACTGGCGGAGCTTCTGTGGATCTCGTGCCTGCGAACCCTATCTCTTGGAGGCGCCGCACATACGAGGCACATCAAGCTCGGAGACGCTCCGTTATTGAATTCACGAATTTACCATACGAAGCACACCCGCGATTCTCGAAGGGCTGCGCCTCTGCCGGGGCACTCGTGCGCAGAACGGTCAAATTCCACGGGAGATGTTGGAGAGGAACATCGAGCAAGTGCAGTGCTTCTGTGGTGCACGGCTGGTCGCACCATGTCCCGCACCCGGAGCGCACTGCGCAAGGCCAAGTGACAGTGAGCCGCGCCGCGCCGCTTATGCATGCAGCATTGCAGTGGGCGTATCATACACACCACCGCGCACTAAATCGAAATCAACTCTCCCTCCGACTGACGCCGCGCCCCCTTCTGTACGCATCCACAGCGCGTATGGGGCGATGCAGGGGAAGGGGCCAAGGGCAGGGGCAGGTTGATAAGTGCGCGGGTAATCATGCGGAGGCGGTTTGATGAGTCTAATGTGCTTATGGAGGCACGGCCGCACGATGAACCAGCGAAACGACGCGGGTACATTTCGTGTGTGGGTATGATGCCAGCTGAATCGCCGGCTCACGGGGCGCGCTGCCGGCGATGGTGGCTTGCGGAGCTTTGTCACTCAATATCTGTTGCTAGACTCGCGAGGGTCTGATACTAAATGGTCCGTGGTGCGCGGAAGCAGAAGATGCGCCGAGGGGGGTGGGGGTAGTCAGCTGTACTACCGACAGACCTCACTCGATATAGGACGTATACAGAGTGCCGGTGTCTGTTTCGTATTCCCAGGCCAGGTACCCTGGCGTTCTTGAAATTTCTGCAGTGACAAATAACATGACCTGATTAGCGGTACATCTTAGGGTATGTAATTAAGTACTGGCGGTATTGTCCCTGAGCACCCTGCGTCGGTAGCTAATTCAAGAATGCCAAAAAAGACTGATAGCGAACTTGAAACGGGAGCGACTCTGAGGCTGTAGATACCGGCCGACCTACGGGGCGTGCAAGGTAGCTTGGTGAGCTTCTCTGTCAGTAGGGTACGACCTTCCATACTGAGTCTGACAGGCCCAGAATGCGAACCACGAGCGGCAATCGTTAAAATGCACGAGACACAATGGTTTCGCTCAAACGGTAGGAAGGGCGATCATCTGCAGAAGAGGTATTTCGATATCGCGCGGACACGCACCGTAGGGCTGTACATAGCTACTTTTTGGTATATATGACTCCCATGCCGATACTGGGCTGTGTCATTGGGTATATAGACGCATCTACGAGGAGCAGTGATTTACTCACGATGTCCAGTAGAGGGCAACGGCGATGGTACGCTTGAGGGGAGTAGGGGTGGACTTCACGATAAGTCGGGAAATGTGGATCGACTGCCCGTGGTGTAATGTTATCCACATCAGGCGAAGTAGTCCCGACGTTCTCTAAGATTTTCCACAATGCATTGGCCATTGGGCATATGGTCTTCTCTGACATGCCTCCATCCCAGAAGGCGACAGAGATATAAACAGCGAGACGGCCCGAGGCCAGTTACCGGAGGCCATGAGGTGACGACATACGTCGCGCAGTGCCCATTGGCCATTCCAACATGAGATAAATCGACGGCCCGAATCTTCGCCGCAGTAGAACCCAATGCTGAGATTACATGAGCCGAAGCGGGAAGATGGGGTTGAATGTACGTTGCGCAATGTGTACAAATGCAGACTTCGCCGACGATTTGCTGCGATAAACCACAGCCGCTTCTAGAAATCGAAGAGGTGGAGCTGCAAAGTATGTGGTACATGCCGGTGCCGTACCGCGTGGGACCGATTCGTTCCTTGAGGGACGTTTCGCCACTCAGTGTTGAATTCGGCTAACAGGTAGAGAAGCAAATGAGTAGCGTCGAGTGGATTGAAGGACCCAGACTCACTCACTCGATAGATAGAGTCATAGACGCCTTCGACGATGAATTCATCAGTCTAGTATGCCAACAATCCAGAGGCCATTGTTCTCGACTATGGCATTAGCGATGTATGTACGAGAGACTAGAGATGAATTGAGAAGGGAAGGGAACAGCCTTGCACCGTGAATAGCATCCCAAGGTATAGACCAAGACCTACAGCTCACCTGCCCCTTTAAGCCCGCTCGAAGGCACCTGACATTGACGTTTCCGAATTTCAATCCTCTCTCGCTTCCACAGTGGCTCACGATCCGATCAGGGTTTTGTGAGGTGTCCGGATCGCAAGGGACAAGATCAAGTACTAAGAGATCTCTAGATGGCAGAAGATGGAGAAATTCAATAAGTCCATTACGTGCAGCGTGAACTAAATTGTGCTGAGCCGCTATTCGAGAGCTGCGCTTAGGCCTGGATGTCTTCAATATCGCCGCTGCTCGAGATCGGTCTCAGTCTAGAACCTTGCACCCCAGAGCGCACGGAGCACAGCGTATGTGTCCCAGATCCGCCGGTGGCCAACGTTCCATGTCATGTCACGGAAAACCGACCGTGATCCGTTCCTAGCGCTCGAGCACGCACGACTAGAATAGACTACATTGCACGGATCGAATTAAGTGTGTGACGGCACCATGCTCTTCAGAAGGGAGATCCGCATGATTGTCTGATAGATCCAGGACATCGTAGTGGAAGCGTTCGAATTTGACGCCATCGAGGTCCCGATAGATGTATTGAGCAGCGGGAGAAGAGGATAGGAGGAGTGGACGGTGCCGTTCCGTGGTGAAAATTGTAAACGGTTGTCACGTCTCGCCTCTCCGCTCCGATCGACAGATCTAGGTGGTCGCGGAACTTCGTCGTCTAGGTCGGCAATGATATGGTTTCCTGATAGACCAAAAGTTGGTAGACATTGACCAACATCACCGCGCGAAGCGCAACCGTGTATATATATTACACACGTTGTAAGGAGCTCATCAGATGTTCGAGGAACTCATTCGATGCTCGAGTGAATGCTGGCCAGACCCATAGGTGTAGAGACGAGAACGCCGCCGTATGCCGGGTCGCTGCCCACGTAGCCGACAGAAATGAATTGATAAAAAGCAAAGAGGCGAATCAGCTGGAGCGCGTTCTACCGCAGACGCGGCAGTTCGACACAGCCGAGCGTCGATGTGCCTCCTCAGAAGCACATGGGGCGCTAGTTCCGACCGTTCGGGCCGCCCCCGGGACGTGTTGCGATGCGATCTCACGCCGTCAAAATTGTGGGTGGAAGTCCATGCCGATGTGCACAGTAATGTTGGCCTCGCCGCAGAGGAAACATACGTCGAGCATCTTGCGCCCTGGCGTCTGTCAATGAACAAAGATTTTGAACCAAATATAGACTGCCGTCGTACCTACTGCACTGTCTGGACTCCGGATGTCGCCAAGCGACGTCCTTGAGTGCTGACGAATCTATAACATACGTGGCGCATCTTGCGCCGAGTCGTTTGCTACCCGTCTCCAATGTGAAAGCACAGGTAAATGTCAAACCAGCTGCTGCGCTGTGCCACGCTTTCTCCGCGCCGCATGCCGCAAGACAAGATTCTGAGAGTCGCAAGGCGCGGATCGAGGACGTGTCCCGCAATCTACCGCCTGGCATGAGGACCCAGGGCCCTGCAATGATATGTGCATCGTAGACATCGAGTTCGGCAGCAGACTTGGCTGCCCGTGCTCCCCGCGATGTTCATACCGGGCACAATTGTCGAAGGCCTATGTAGTACCTTGGGGCGTTGATCGAGGCGTCGATTGATGTGTCTGTGCGAAGGAACACAGACGCTGCGCCCGTGGGGCCCCGGAGACCGGTAAGTGGATCGCGGCGCGATCCGAGCGGTCAATCATTGCTCGCGGCGAAATACTGCAAAGAGAAAGCTCCGCGAGCCCGGCAATGCAGCACAGCGATATCAGGGGGAAATTCCCGGAATATACCGCCGTCCGCGTGTCTTGTGTGCTGCACCGTGTCGCCTACGCATAGATAGAGGTGGGCTGCCTTGTGGTGCACTGCCGACACGAGCGCCGAGCCTGTACGCTCTGATGGCGAGCGGAGTGGAAGGTGTAAGAGCACGGGGGCGTGAATAGATGGGCTTTACAGGTTGGAATGGGGCGCAAGTAATGCAAAGGATGTCGTATCATCCATGCGCCTGTACCGGCCCACCAGGGCTGCTCGTTGCTCATCAACCACGCGCGGTGGACGGAGCTGCCACAGGCGCTTAGTATCACGTGACGTAAACCACCTGCTTTCCAAGGGCGTGCAGTCACCCGTGCGAGGCCGCTGGGTTGCCAGATGCAGGCCTACGGTGTCCATAGGGCGTCACTACGTGATAGAAAATTGGCCCGTAGTGATTGAATAAATAGAACTATTCATAGTGGGACGTTGAGCGTCAGCTTCGACTCCGGGACCAACGGCGTCGACGCCGCCAGGCACGCGCGTTAGCGACATCTACTTTGATTCTCTTTAAGTCTCGGGACTCGAGGCCATATAATATTGATGTTGAATCCGAAAGAGGCCTTTCCTGTATATACTAGTTTGCAATTCGATGGGCTTGCGCCGTGTCGTGTACTAGTCTGCCAATCAGTAGACGCTCGTCGTTTAATCAGATGTCGCACCGGGTGCCGCGCTGCATAACGCCTTGTTCATGTCGCGATGTCGGCGCCTCGAGATGCGATACGGATGGTACCGTAAATAGCTCGCAACCTACGGCGTGGCGCGAGGACCCAGAGCTGTGCAATCTGCTCGTCAATGTATATCAAGTTTGGCAGCAGACTTGCCTACCCGCGGCGCTCTCCGCAATTCTGGTAGTCGCAGTAAAGACACTAGTATCTTGAGGCCTTGATTGAGGCGTCGATCAATGTGTCCATGTCAAACGACACAGACGTTGCGCCGAGCCCCACGGACTTGTACGCGACTCGCGACTCGCGGTGAAATACTGCAAGAAGGGCTCCGCGAGCCCAGAACCACGGCCCAGCGATATCAACGTGAATGTGTCTAGCCCATTCCGCCGTCCACATGTCTTGTGCGCTACGCCATGTCGTCTTCGCGTGGGTAGAGGAGTGGGCTGGACCGGTGCATAGCGCGCAGAGCACAGCTGAATTGACAGGTGCTAAGGGATGTGGTGAGTGAACGCGGCGCGTAGAGATACCCAGGGCACAAGACAGTCGCGGGCCTTGCACGAAACGAAGATTCCGATTCGCGTATGGTCACGTGGTGCAACTCGATCTCCTCGTGCGGGCTGTGAGCTTCGAGGTGGTGGGTTGCCAGGTGCGGGTCTACAATGTCCACGGAACCTCAAGGTGCGAGTCACGATCAAGGGAAGCGGAGCCTGGCGGTTCCTGGGGCAGAATACAGTTGCGTTGCGCGGCACGGCACGTAGTAAGTACCAGGTATCGATCCGCGCCAAGCTCGTGCGCTTCCATGCTGAGCAAGAGAGCACGGTGGTAAGGAGCTCCAAACGCCTTGAGCGGCGCAAGCGGTTATGCAAACGATGTCGTTCAGGCGCCCGTACCAAGGCTGCTTGTCGAGCTCGCGCTCTGCAACGGAACGTCCAAGGTACTTTCTGTCACGTGATGCTAACCCCGGAAGGCAGAGAGCGCGCGTCCGACGGTCAGGGCTACGTGTAGCGACTTTGGTCCATGGCGGACGGGGCATCGAGTGCGGAGTTGGGTCCCTGAGGCACACAAATAGGCATTGTTGTGCCCTGGACATCGGTGCTACAATCACGGGATGAGCGGCGAGACGTGCGTGCACACATGCTTCTTCTATCTTCCCCCTCCCGATATGTCGTGGCTGATCCTGAATGGCGTTCGCCTTTATCCGTTCTGAGGAAGTGAGCTTCAGCTGAGCTGTGTATCCAAGTAGCGAGCCGTCTGCCCTTTTCGTCAGAGGTTGTATGTGCAAGAGACATCCTGATTGATGCTCGCTGGTATCGTATCGCGCCGGAAGTGGGAGCAGACAGTGGACGACCCAGCAGAAGGCTCGGAAGCGCGGACGCGAGTGGTGATACAATACTAGGAAAAGTTATGGAACGACATTAGGCTCAATGGGCTTGAGTTGGACTGGGTTTTATACCTGGTGCGAGGATTACCATCCCCGACTAGCTAAATATCCCGTGATGATCAGCGCTGTCAGCCAGGATATTCCCCCGACGCGAATTCTATCCGATTTCGCCCAACATCGGATGTGTTCAAGGGGGGAGGGCCTTTCTCGTCACATTCTACGGTCATTTGGAGTGACGATTGCAAGAGAGGCCCATACTGAGCGGTGTCACCAGATCAGGAGACAAATCTAGAAATGGTAGAATATCTGGACGTCGCACGTCGGCGATCGAGGATCTCTATTTTGGTCAGCCATTCTGGCGCTCGAGACGATGTCCTAGAGAGGTATACCGGAAGACGGGCGATGTGTGGATCGCAGGGAGAAGCCGGTTGGGAGAAGGGGAGGCGTATATATAAAGAGCTGACACTGTTGATCGGCTCGGGGCCTCACTACGGTCTACCGCCTCGCGACATGTTTCAGCCCGCGTTGAGTTAGAAACAGACATGTAAGTCTTATTATTATTACTCACCGGTGTGATCTCAGAAATCATCGAGTGCAATGCGGCATATTCGCACCCCACATCATCTCTAACCCGAGGAGGTGATTTGACTAGGACATCCGCGAGACCAACTGCGAACCCGAGGTGACCTAGGCATGGCCTATGGTGCGCTACAAAGGCCTGGACACATGTTCCTCCGCAGGGCTTGCACCACTCGCGAACCGAAACATGCAGCACGCGGTGCGAGAAGAGTCCATGTGAGCGTGAAGGTGCGTCTCAGTTGTCTGTTCTGACTCTAGCTCCAGTCGTGGTTCTTTCATCAACGAGCACTAGACCTGCGCCCTGGAGAGACCCAAAGAAGAGGAGTATGTCAAGTAGCTTAAGACGCTTTGCCGCTGGATCCTCGAGCACGCCATGAGTCCTCGGAAAGACTTGGTGGACCGTTGCGGAGTGTGGTGGCACGATCCACTGCAGTCAGAGTAATTGCTCCGAGTCGTTCCACCGCAAAGACGGGCGCGTAGAGAGCCGTGCAGCAGGGCAGGTTCCTCAATGGTGGAGATTGCGCAGTGCGCGTCCCCACTGCGTACCGTCAGCAGCAATTTCGGACGAGACACGATGCATGAGGAGACCGATTGTCGCGGGAATGTTTTGGGCCGGTGCGAAGAGGCGGGTGACAAGACCCTGCAAGACCTTCCCGCGAGACCGGGCGCGGTTTGGTGTCAGACGGCGTTCAGCCCCGTCGCTCCGCCGGTTACTTTGCATATTCGCACATTTTGCCGGTCCAAGTCAAGCGGTTCTCGGGCGAAAAGCTGCGAAAGGTCGAGGCTCGCAAGTCCGGGGGAGTGCACAGACAAAAAAAACGAGATGACGAAGAACCAATGGGTCGGGCGTTCCTGGCTTGGCCGTGGAGGTAGGCGGGCGCCTGATGTGAGCCGGGCAGGCTGATTATCTAGGCGATGGCGCGCTGTCTAATCAGATAAGGCTGGGCACGCGGACTATCTGATAAGATTTGATTGACTCGCTCGGCAGCGCACCGCAGCGCCCTGGCACGCCCGCTGCTACTTCTAGATCCTTTTGCCCGGATGGCATCACGCACGCACCGTACTCCCTCTCTCGATCGCGACGCTTGGCCCCCCCGGACGAAGGAGTATAAAGCACCATGCCCCCCCGCGGATATGCACCGCTCGCCCAGGACCCCTCCGGTGACCCGCCCTCTGCTTCCTGATCCCGCGCGGCCGCTGACCAGAGATAATGTCGTCGCTTTCCCACAAAGACGAGGCCTCGCTCGACGAGCGCAATCCCGAGGAGCGCCCCCGCCTCGCTGCGTCGCTCGTCGAGGAGCTCGAGGCGGAGCAGGATGCGCACGTCGGTGTGAAGAAGGTCGAGGCCGCCGAGAAGGTGTACGGCCGCTATTCAAAGTGGTTCCTCTTCATCGGGTGCGTCCTTGCGCGTTCCCACCAGGCGCGCCCACTCGCTAACATCGTCCGATGGACCCAGTCTGGCCCTCGCATCGTACATCTACTCCCTAGACGGCTCGACGACCTACACCTACCTTGCCTTCGCAACTTCCGCCTTTGGCGGTCACTCGCTCATCTCCTCGATCCAGGTCGCACAGTCGATCATCGGTGCGCATCCTTCTCTTACGTCTTTGACCGTTCCTGTCAGCTCATCCTGTGCTTCGCTCGCCAGTCGCCTGCGGCAAGCCCGTGATTGCGAAATTGGCCGACGCGACGTCCCGTGCCACGGCCTACCTCGCTGTCTGTACGTGTCCCCTCGCCCCCCCACACCGATGTTAGGTTCGCGCGCTTACTGATCGGGGCGTCTACTCGCAGTGATCTTCTATGTCGTCGGTGAGTATATGCGCAATCGAAATCGACGAAATCAAGGTCCCCTGGGCTCTTCCTGCGCGTTTCGAGGTTTTTCCAGTTCACAGAGTTTGCAGGCTGGGAAAGCTTCGACACCGCGTACAAAGGGACTCGTTCATAGGGCGTTTCGTCGCCGCGGAGGCATTCGCCAGCAGTGGCGCACACGGCGGAGCTTGGGCGGACTTGTTGTGCATTCCCGCGGATTGGTCGGCGCATTTCGATTTGTCTTACCGCAGTGCTCCGCCTGTGCAGGTGTCGATGTGGCTGTGACATCGTTCACCCCACTTGCCGCCTTGCTCGCACCATCTTGGATTTCTGCACGACATGTGTGGAAATCGTGCAGAAAAAGAAGCTGGATTCCCCTTAAGTGACCCTCGCGGCGCGAGCAGCTAGCTGATGATTAATCCAGGATACATCGTCATTGCGTCCGCGAATAACGTCGGGACCGTCGCCGGTGGTATCATTATCTACGCTATGTACGTCCTCTATTTACTAGTCGCAATTCTCGACTCTGATGACTGTTACGCACAGCGGTTACACAGGCCTGCAGCTGCTCACGCAGGTCATCATCGCGGATATTACCGTTCTGAAGTGGCGTGGACTCGTCTCGTCGCTGACATCCGCGCCGTTCATCATCAACGCATTCATCGGCGCGAACATCTCCTCCGCCGTCATTGAGCACGCAGGATGGCGCTGGGGCTGTACGTTGCGCTCCCCCATCCTCCCTTCCGAATTCACGCTGACCCCCCGCCAGACGGGATGTTCGCGATCCTCGTCCCTGCGTCTCTCGCACCGCTCATCATTACGCTCTTCTGGGCCGAGCACAAGGCCAAGGTCCTCGGCCTCGTCAACCTCCCCGAGGGCGCGCTCGAAGTCGTCGCCTCGCGCAAGGTACCGCTCGCTCAGAAGATCTGGCGTTTCACAGAGCAGCTCGACCTCGTCGGTCTCGTCCTCCTTGGCGCGGCCGTCGCGCTCATCCTCCTCCCGCTTACGCTCAGTCAGACCGCTAAGGGCGGCTGGCACAACGGTGCGCGCATTCGAGTATTGCAGTGAGAGGTGTGGGTGCTGACAAGTACATGTATGTCAGGATCGATGATTGCGATGCTTGTCATTGGTATCGTTCTCCTTGGCGTCTTTGCAATTTGGGATCTGCGCTTCGCCTCGCGCCCAGTCATCGCTCGCCGCTTCCTCGGAAACGTCTCCGTCGTTGCCGCATCCTGGATCGGCTTCTTTGATTTCGTGCGTGTCCATCTCATCCTTGCCTGCCCATCACGTACTGAATCTCCGCTGGATAGGTTTCTTTCTACCTCACCTACACTTACCTCTTCTCTTTCGTTCTTGTCGTCAAGCCTTGGTGAGTCCCCCTAATTAGGCGTGCGACAACGCCATATACTGACCTACGCGCAGGTCGCTTGTCGACGCCAACTACTTCTCGTCTACGCAGACCGTCGCGCTCACCGTCTTCGGTATCCTCGCCGGTGGTCTCATGCGCTACCTTCGTCGTTACAAGGTGCGTGTCCTCTCCCTCCGTACTATCCATGCCTATCCTAACGACCTCGCCCGCAGTACCTCCTTGTCGGCGGTCTGTGCATCCGTCTCCTCGGTGTCGGCCTCATGATCCACTCGCGCGGTGCGCAGGGCTCAGACGCTGAGCTCGTCTGGACGCAGATTCTGCAGGGCATGGGTGGCGGTTTCGCGGCCGTTGCGTCGCAGGTCGGCGCGCAGGCGTCCGTCACGCACGCGGACGTCGCGATCATCACTGCTGTTGTCCTGCTCTGGACCGAGATCGGCGGCGCCGTCGGCAGCGCGATTGGTGCGTTATCGTGTCCGCATGCCGCTCGAGGATGTCTTGCTGATGCTCATGTGTGTGTGCAGCGGGCGCGATCTGGACGAACACGATGCCCGACAAGCTCGCCAAGTACCTGCCGGACCTCACCCAGGCGCAGCGCGACGAGCTCTTCGGGAGCATCACGGACGTCACCGCGCTCCCCCGCGGCGACCCCACGCGCGAGGGCGTTATCTCCGGTGTGTCATCTCGCTTTCTCTCCTTGCCCGTTGATCCTCAACTGACTCGTGCTCGTCTCAACAGCCTACAGCGACGTGATGAAAACCATGGTCATCGCTGCAACAGTTATTAGTATCGTGCCTATCATCCTTGCGCTGTTCATGCCGAACTGGTACCTCGGCGATAAGCAGAATGCGGTTGACGCCGCGGACCTGACGGGCGAGCGCCACGTGGATGACGAGCCCGACCACCACGACGCGTGAGCTCGCGAAGCTACTGGGTTGCTGCGCGTCCCGTCATCGTAGAGACGATGTAAAAGTAGATATCTATTAGATCTTGGTTTCCGTTTCGTGCGTATATGTACCAGTATATAGTATAATTCGACGAACAAGCATTTCTCCTCTCTTTTCCCTCTCGAGTGCTCAAGGATGCGCCGGATGATGGCGATTGGTGCCAGTCGTGTGCTCAGGAAGAACGGACAAAGTAAGACAAAGTAACGAAAATTTGTGGGAGCCTGCCAGTGAAATGCAGAGTTGTGACGGCTAGCTAAGGGCGAAAGGCAATATACTCCTTCACATGGCTTGCCAATACCTGTGTTCTGGATGTTCCTGGATGTCGCAGTCAGGCTCAGCAGCCCTTCGTACCCCTTCCGCTGTCATTCGCGAATCGCCCGCGGTGATGACCAGCGGCCTCTCGCACCCTCCGACATCTATAGTGATCTAGTGGCATTCTTGGGTGTGATTTTTTACGTATATACGATTGGTGCCTTTCGCATTTCGATGTTCACGAGTGCTGGAGAGATCTCTCCTGAGTCCTCGAGTCGAGAACGTGCAGTGAGCGCCTTATCACCTGACCCCCCAGTGTCGCGGGCGCTCTAACTTCGCCCAACTTTTTCGCGGCTCTTCTTCCTTTCACGCTCACTAGTCAAAGTGCGAATGCCTCGTCAAGTCCTCTCTGTCTACGATGATTATCTTTTTTTCTGCCTATGAGACATCTTATTTTCTCGGTAATCTAGGCTGCACGATGCGCAGCGTTGATTCTACGTAAAATGAACCTCACTACAACGGTGTAAGGTACCGACCGCCGTCAATGCATGACGGGGTGCCTTGATGCATACGACTCTAGCTTGTGGGGCTGCGCTCGTGGTACAATCCTGAAACTCAAACCGCTTGCTGTCCACCGGGTGTGCAACTGCGTATAAAAGCCTCGAGAAGATTTTATGGGACATCGCTCTCGTCTCGCTCTTTCTCTTGTCTTCGACCGATGGACATCGACGTCGAACCACCTCTCTTGGAGCTCCAGGATCTTGTTCGTATCCATGGTTTCTCTCACGACGGAGAGCTGCTGGAAATCTCCGTGAAGTTGCCCTACTCTGGTACCACCAAACGAACGACTTTCAAGTTACCTGTTTTTACTATAGCTGAACCAGAAGATGGATCATACATTGCCCCGAAAGGTGACGATTTAATCCGGACTGCTGATCACACGCTAAATTGCGTACAACAGATGATTTGATTCTCCTCGGAGAGATTACAGTCGGCACCATTCGATACCAAAACTCCTTCATGCTCGCCCACGAGTTCGAAAAACGAGCGGGTTTCCAGGACAGCGAAGAGACGTACAAGACGGATAAAGATGCTATCCTGGCTGGCACCACTCCTTTTGACTTTTGGCTGTACCAGGAGGATTCAGGGTTGCTCAGAAAAGCCACGATGCAGGATGCCGTCCCGGTCTACAAGATGGACACGCGCGGCGTCTCCGGGTGGCGCGACGAATGGACTTCCCGCCTCAGGCGCGTCTCCGAGTTGTACAAAGCCCCGAGCAGTCGTTGGTCTGTCAGCGCGCGGTTCTTCAAACCCGAGAAACTCAACTACGGTATCGTGCTCCAACCGGGGACGTGGGGCGAGGGCGGTCGCGCTGTTGACCCGATGAAACTGCAAGAGTTCGTGAATAAGTACGTCCCTGAGGCGTATGTGCAGTATGTTACGGTGGATACAGATGTCGATTGGAACGAGTACATCGCGATTGGACGTCACCCGTTTAGGTTTTACACCACGTATATCCAGCGGCAGTCTCTTGGACGTTGGGAAGCAGATTTGTGCCGCTATGGTAGAGGACGAGTACCCACTGGGCAAGACGACGGTATCTGGCGCCGCCATCCCTTCGACAACGACAGGCCATCTATCGCGGGTATATCGCCCACTTTCGTCCGCTCGTGGGACGACTGGAAGACATTCGCATTAGCGAATACGCCAGCGAGGATGTTCGTGCGAGTCCTGCAGGGGGCCGGGTACGGTGATGATGCGCTTGGCGTGGTCGGGAACATTCCGGTTGACATGCTCACAGCAATCAAGGCATGCCGCGATCTAACCGCAGACCAGCGCTTCAACGTCGAGAACCATTTACTGTACAATCAGCCGCTCAAAGGCAGAGGAATGGTGGCCATGAGGGCTGTGGTCGAGCTCTTGACGAAGGCGGACCGTGGCACCATCAAAGACTTGCTTTTGCACGACCCCGTTGAGTTATCTACGATTACAATCGGTACAACGAAGAAAGTACTAGGCTCCATCTCCGAGAAAAGGAAGAAGTCGCAGCAGGCTGTGATGTCCGGAGTCAGCGCTTCCCAGGTATGTCTGCTTGCTGACGAGTCGATGTCGTCTTGTATATCACGTCTCTCCAGGTCGCCCGAGTCTTGTGGAGACCACGAAAGGAGCCGGGTTGCAGAGCTCCTGTAGTTGCGGAGGTACGTGGCCCATGACACCCAGCAAGCCTGTACGCTAAATAGTCTGATCAGTGGCTCCATCGTTCTGCTTTCTCCTTTGGTGGTTTGGGCTTTCCCGGAGATTGGGAGGTTCACGATGCGCAGAGCTCACAACATGGGAAGAACCTCGTCTTCGGGACTTCTGGTATGTAACCTTTCAATAGCGTTACCTCAGGATCTTATTGAGGAGACCCCCAGAGGCCAACACGCATATGCTTCGGTCTGTTCTATTTTTTTTAAAGTTTAGGGATATATGCCTTTAATTCTGACATACCATTACAGCTACGAGTCTGTTATCAAGGACGCCATCGCCCTTACTAGGGGCGTGTATACGCAGAACAAATTCGAAGTAGACACCTCGTTGATGAGTTTGGACGACAATGAACCATACTCTTGCTGGTACTCACCTTATCTGGATTACTACTATTCCGTCGAGTGGGGGCCTCAGGTGCGTTGAGGAACTACTGGACAAGGACATGTCTGAGTTACCTTCGTTGGACAGGACGGGGTATACAGTGGAAAGGTCGAATCGTTAGGTCGATTCGTGGGCGACAAACGCTTCGATCTCTTCAGCCGTTACCGCCCGTTCCTATTCGAATCGCAGATAGACGGAGCATTGATGAAGCATCTGGCCGACATCATCACCGAAGAAGCTATCGCTCCCGATACTGTTTCTAAACGGGAGGGATCATCTGAGGACCTGGAAGCTACCAGTGGGGTCCAGCAGGGGAAGAAGCTGAAGGTTTGACCGTGTGCGTAGATTTGATGATTGTAGGCTTTTGTGAAGTGCTCTGGACTTCCGAGGCTGCCGCGGTTAGTTGCTCGTTCAGGCAATACATACCGGAATATTCTGCCCAGATTGTATGTTTATACGGGAAAACCGGATATGTGTTTGCGAATATGCATCACAAAGCTTCATCCGATGCGCATTCCCTGAGGGAAACCATCGTAAGATACATGTGGTACTCAATAATGACTGCGCTCGACAGCATAATGCTCACGTTTGCTGACGACCAATCCCATCCAACTCGAGGGCTACAGCCGATACAATGAACATCTTAAACTTTGTGTAGTTGCGATGCATTCCGCTGGATGGCGACTGATTTTCCCAGGACGCAGATCGCCTCTAGAGCTTGGAAGCTCACTTGGCAGATGATCCTGCATACTCATCAGCTGACGTTCGAATGCATTCAATGAAGACGTTCATATCGCGGACCATATACGTATTAAGCATGAACTAGGAATAGGCCATGTTCAGTAGACCATGTATTCTCTCAGCGCTCCGAAATGAGGCATTGGATCCCAGATTTGAGGTTCAAAGTCGACGCATTCCGATCTTCTCAAACGATAGCCCGAAAAGAAGTGTCTCGTTGATGAGCCGTATAGTCTAGGTAAGTAAAGCACTAAGACGCTACCGCCATTTGATGGAAAATGTGAGTTTCATCTACCGGTGCCTGAATCACTGATGTAACGGAGGACTTTCATATGAATCAAACTATCCTCGACATGGACGTGATCGGTGGGCAACTGCGGAAAATATCATAAGTCGAGTTGTGCAGTATCTTGCTGGACCACATAGACTGAGTAGTCGGCCGGAGGGGGCGGTCTGGAACGCCGTTAACCCAGATTGAATCTCGGTAATGCTTCGATGGATGTAATACTCGCTGAATTGGCGCCTACCGTCGGTATAAGCCTTGCTTGACTGCTGAGTGTTGTTGTCCTTATTCGATCATCACGTTGTTAAGTTCAGAACATACCCGCGAACATCAGCGACAGAAGGTGATTTGACAAAACAGTAATGTAGCAGAGCTGATCCGTCCAACAGCGTCTAGGATCAAAGATCACGATGTAATTCGCGAGAGAGAATGTTTAACAATAATTGCTGGGGTGTATTATATACGAGAAATCCACAACAGCTGCAATTCATAAACAGCACTGGTCCGTATTACCGTCCCTGTCTGGCGTGAATTTCTTATACATCTATGCCATGAGAACATTCAAGACCATCACTTGCAGATATTCCGCATGTAACTCATTTCAGACCCCAGATGCAATGTGACTGATTTTACGTCAATTCCATGGAAAAATGAAGTCCTTTCCACTCAATAGTGATCTGGTGGAGAAAGATGGGACGGCTCCGAACTCAGCAAGTAGTATACATGCGGACTGCGGTAGAGGCCCAGAGGGGCTGTCTTGTGTATGTATGAGGCACATATCAGGCCCATTAGAAACTAAACTCAAATAATCATTGATGTCCTATCTACTGTCCTGAAATGAGAAACACACCTTAATTCTCAACCTCTGAAGCACTTCTGTGCACAAAGTCGTCGCGCCCTATTCGGGCGCCCATCGACGAGTGACGTATGACCGTCTCATAACCCTTGTCAAGCAAGGGAACTCTGGGCAATTTACTTGCTCATATTTTGTAATTTGCAACCACACAGAATTCACGGCACAGTTCTTTGTTGGCTGTATAAATAAAATGCACGTCTTCGTGGTTTTGGGTTGATCAGGATACCAGAACGCAATTGTTGGCAGGCAGGCTGGCAGCTACACCTCTAAATTCCATTGGGAGCGAACTGGTGCCGCCGCGGCGTGAGCTCATACGGCTGGCAGTAGCTCCAGGTCATACGTCTTGTCGATGATATAGGAGTCCCCCAAAGCTGAACGTCTCCGCAAAGGGATTTAGTCGAGGCCGTCAGTCATGGCCAAGAGCGTAACCCTAAGATTCGTCTGAATTTGAACTATACAGACAACTCGTATGGGCGTTGTCCTATCCATCAGCGACCCGATATACCTGTCGGCGGTGTCCTCATCAACTTTCGCGGAACGGCTCTGGGCCTTTCGCCTCTCAAATCATTTTCACTGACCTTCCACCTACAGACAGAAGATGGATCACAGAGGGGCTCTAAAGCAAGCCCGAGCGGTGTGCATGGACATGGTCTGGTCCCATTGCAATGGCGTACAGTGAATAACATACCGAACCTGCATCTCCAGGATAATCCCGACACCCTCACCCTCGACGCCCTACCCGATCTGCTCTCCGACCAGTTCGCTAGCAGCGCCAAGCAGCTCCGCACAGTTCTCCCATCCTCTGAGTGCCTCTGTCCGTGTTGCCGTCGCCCGAACGTGTCAGGCGGACCTCGCCGCGCTGGAATAGGTCTTCTTTGCTCTCTATTCTACTCAGGCCCACTGTGGGATCCTCCATCGCCTCATCCGCGGCGCTGTGTCGGCGCCTATGCGCATGGTAGGCGCGATAAAGCACCTCGAGTACAAGGTTACGCAAGCAGCTCTGTGTATTCCCGCACCAGTCTGCATGCGCTCGACGCCTGTGCTGCCGGGTTAGGCACGTACAATCCGTGCAGCTGCCATGCAGACCGCACCCCTCACCACGGCCTCAGCGGTAGCTGCGCTCCCTTTCCCCCTCGCGAGGTTCGGGTATGGGTTTGCGCAGGTAGGCGCGCAGGACGACGCGGAGCCCCGGCTCGCGCTCCCCACAGTTGCGAGCGAGGGACCGAGTATGTGTGCGTTCGTGCGGACGCAGCTGGAATAGGTGCAAGCGTTTGTCTTGCGCTGTGAGGCACATGCGGGCGGACGGGCGCCGTGCTTGGTGCTGGCGCTCCAGCTGGAGGAGGATGGGCGCCTGGGGCGCGTGACGGGTTGCTGGAAGTATTGATGCGCTGAGTCGTGCGTGAGGCAAGATGGTCGGTGAAGGTCGCCGAGGTGAGGGCAACGTTTAATCTGGAAGGGAGGATGCAGCGCTGATGTGGAGGATGTACGGCGTGGTGCCGTGAGTGCCAGCCAGAGATCCGGGGTGTGCTCATCGAAGAGGACGACTGAGCGGCTCGTGGAATAGGACTGGAAGGAGTGAGGGACATCAGAGGTACAGATCACATGGGCGATGGGTGATCGGCCCAGGATGTCCGGACGCTCATGGCTTTTCTTCAAATATTGTGTACCAGTATACCACCATTGTAACATTCCAGGTCCTGCTTCGTCACCACTTCTGGCCCACGTGGATAGTGTAAATGGTGGGAGACAGTGTGCAGTGTGAACCTCCTGGAGATCACAGTCGCGGCCTCACATATAAAGTCGCGAGAGCGGCGGGAGCATGTCACGGTCCTGCGCTTCACGCAGCCCGTGAACGAAATACAGCCGTAGAGTCCCGCGCTTGACTAGCTTCGTGAAGATGGATGTCATAAGACTCTTGACCCACACCGCACGCTCGTCGGCTGGCAGCATGTCGCCCGTGAAGCCGAGATCGACAATCGTGGTACGCGGCCAGGTGGTCTGGAGTTGCCTGCATAGTGCCTCAAGCGGCGCAACGACATCTCCGCTTGTACCCCATGAGTTGCGACAGCATACAAATTCGACTTCAGTTTGCGGGAACGTCGTCTGCACGATCGGGCCGAGGACGGTTGCGACGGCAGTCAGGATCCGCGGCGTGCCACGTATGCGGAGCATCCGCAGCCCGGAAGGACACCATTTGAAGAGGTCAAAGTAGTCCTCGGGGTCTGAAGTTGTGATCAGCGTTAGTTGTGTCAAGACGAACATCGACGTACTTGGTTCCTTACGGCACCATAGTGTGAGGTCCAGCGTAACTTCTTGAAGCGAGTGAGATAGGGCGGAGAGAATGAGCTGTGGTGAGGGATCCTCCGGCGATGTGGTGATCCAGAACAAGCAAGTGAGCTTTGGAAGAGATGCGCGGGAGACCGCTTGCATGATGGGTTCATGCCATCGGGCAATATCGAGGCGTCGCAGTGGTATACGGGAGAGTATGGTGGATATATCTGACGCGTCACGGACAGGACCGAGCCTGCTACTGTGCGAATCATACAGCTTGAGAACTTCAAGCCGGGGGAAGTGTGCGATGAATCCCGCGAGTGAGCCAACGGCGAAATCGGACGTAGTGAGCTCGGTGATGTGAGCAAAGGCAGAAGTGTCCTTCGGAACAAAACTGACAATGTTCCAGTCCAGGAGCACGAGCCGTTTCACGGTGTGCAGCTCTTGCAGGACAGACAGGACGTGGTCCACGCCTCCATCCCTCCACGATGGCGTTGATAGCACCACCTCCCGCACGAACGGAGCCAGGTGAGGACAGAAATGCAGGAAGGGTGAGTCGGGATGTCCCCAGCCGTCCCTCGAAGTGACATAGGCACATTGAAATAAGTGAAATCGCGAGGCGGGTAGCCACGCCCGGCACACAAGTGCGCAGCGGCGGAGGGTAGAGATATCGTAGTGCAGGAAGTCGATGACACGATCTGTGATCTCAGGGGGCAGATGTAAAGTTTGTGTCATACTGCATTCGTGAAATACTTCAAAGTTGAATGTAACCACCGCGAATGGACCAACGTCTGCATCTGCGCACCTGCCACGACCTCTCCCGGATGAGCAACAGCAGTGAAGGATCTGGATCGACCAGCTCGGTGAGACTAGATATTGCCTCGTGCGCTGTCAAAGTGAATATGTCAGCAGTGTATATGCGAAGAGAGTCGTAAGACGACGTACTCGGAAAGAGAATGGGAGAGGATGGAAATGGTTAGCGACGAGACATCCAGAGTGATTCATCTTAGCGCCCAGATTCGGCGTTCGCGCTATGATCACGTGCTTAACCCTAACCTCTTTCCCTGGTTCGTTCGGTCTCCCATTTGGCGGAGGCTCTTGACGTTGAATTGGTCTGCCGCGGTGCTTCACCTAGATGCCAGTCCGCCTTGAATATCGCAAGCAACGCGAGGGGCCTGTGTATTCTAGTTTGATGATAGGCCGAGTCAGCATGGCCGGAAACTCCTATCCGCAGGTGCACTTCCACTCGGTGCAGAATTCAAGCAAATACGACCGGTCCCAGCTCTTAGCATTCTACACGTGCGGAGAACACACGAGTGGTGATTTCACTTTATCTTATTCTTAATGTAGATGTTCACGCTCGCCACTATCATCGTCGATCATCGGATTGCAAAAGCGCGAACAGCCGGAATAATTAAGGCTCCAACCATTTTCTTTAGTTTACATTTATAAACTGTTTAAACCCTCTAAAATTACTTTGTATTTAATTCTCAGCTGTACAAAGTAATAACAAAGTTAAAAAATGTTTTACATTGAAACTTCTTATATTGTATGCTGAGCTACTACAGGACGATTGTGTGATATTCAATACAGCACAAGACTACAAGACACCTCACATAAACACCAGCACAGGTCGTGGTCCTCAGTTAAAGCAAACATGAGGTCATCATATGCCTCACGTGCATCATAATACCTGTCACATGACCATATATCTTTGCAGCACACACACTCAAAGTCAGCTGCATGGTCTGTATCTGTTGTTTAGGCTCAATATGGCTCTCAATTCTGCAAAACACAGTACATATAACATGGTGGGCTTGCTAGAAATGCTTCTCACTATGAAGAAAAAATTCACATTGTAAACCGTTTATTATAGTCTAATTACTTTGTATTTACTCTTTACTGTTTGTTTACAAAAAATTTGTAAATGTAAAGTAAATGGTTGGAGCCTTAGGAATAATGAATGCGTCGTCTCACTCTGTTCTGTCTTGATCGTAGTGTCTGAGCATTATCCGTGATAAGGTGCTATTGATGGTCCATGATGTGCTACAACGGATCTCGTGCCTATACAGAGCCACAACTATTCACTTTCGACGTTGTAGCCATATACCCATTGAGAGTCCTTGGAGTCTACGTGATCCAGATAGTTGATTATTAGAGATCCGTGTGACTGAAGCTGGTCAAAAATTCGTCCCGCCCTGCTCGTGTCTGGAAAAAAGGCCTCCCGGTCTGGAGCGAACCAACTATCGTAAATGTCGAGGTGAATCTCCCGAAGGGAAGACAGCGGCTCGTTGTTAATTCACCTCTCGAGAGTGTGAAGCGGTCCCGTGGCCCCGTCTCATACAAAATTGTTTGGGTCGTGATCGGGACGAATGCCGAGATGAATTTGCTTGATGCTCTTTGAGACTGCAAGCTCTGATGTAACACGAACACCGTATTCATCGAGATGATCCCAGAGGATCGCAATGCGAACGGTCTCAAGAGCAGAGCAAGCTAGTAGAACCTCGGAACAACAGGTTTCGCCTAGTATAATAGACACCAGTAGAGATATGTGTCAACGACTCGCTGACTTACACCAGTAGTGGTAGTCCATAAACTCGGAAACAATGGTGAACTCCCTCAGCGATTGTGACACGGAAACAATCATCGCATGCAATGACGTCACGTATAATCCAAAGTCTTCCCTCCAGGAAATTGAGACGAGTTACGGGTGGGGCATTTGACAGACCCACGCCGACAATGGCTCCCACTGATCCCCAATTATGAGGTGTTCCAGTGGTAACGCCGAGAATACACACGAGAGTGCAGTCCAGCTTCCTTCGTTCGACACCCAAGGAGGAAAGACCTAGGTATCGCACGCGTGGAAGATGTTCCAAGAAGGTGGAAATCTCGCCGGATGTCTTGGTGGAATATATGTAGAGCTGAGTATCTGTTACGGAACCGGATTTGAATAGGGTAGCGACGTCTAGAAAATCTGTCTAGTCACAGTCCCACCATATTTTCAGCTTCTAAACACCTCCTAGGTAAGACACCAGGGTAGCAAAGATAGCGTGGTCCCAACGAGAAATATAGAAAATGTTGAGCTTGTGAATATATGATCCAAGATAAAGTCGGTTAGCGACAAGTGACAGCTCCGGGAGCGCATCGAGTTGTTGGAAGGGTGACGATCCTATATCGAGAGTACGTTTAACGAGGTGGAACCTCGCAGCGGGGTGTCAGGCTTGGCATGTGAGGCAACAGCTCTCCAGTGCACTGCAGTCACAGTGCAAATAGCCGATGACCCTGTCGGTGACTTCAGGTGGTAGAACGTTGTTGATAGATCGCATATTGAGGCTCTGCTCTGTACACCCGAATTGGCGTTCCTAATGCGTCAACGAACTGGCGTATGAGATCAGGAATCAGGACTCACTTGTAACGATTGTGCTCAATATACGACCTCCAGCACGTGAAGTAGTGGCATCCAAATCAGGAGGATCTAGCGCATTTCGCGAGGATATCAATGGCGATGTGCAGGCAAAATTGAGGTCTAAATCAAAACAGTAAGTGCCATGCTTCAGACGCCGGAGGATATCCTTCGTAAGCGCGCTGAACCAGGTGCCCACTCAAACAAGTCCTGCGCGGTTCGGCGAAGTGTCGTCACTCCAAAACAAAGTGTGTTCGCTGAAAAGTTGTCTTCAAACAGAGGTTCGATTTTTGTGTATGTTGAAACTCTTGTAGCTGCTGAAGTAGGCTCTGATTTTGCTTTGCTTTGCGACGACCTGCGCTGGATGATAGTGTCCAATCGAACACCAAACATTGTCTAGTAACTTAACAATCATGATGACCATTGTACGCTCAGTCGAGCTCAAGCAAGAAGTTGCAATAGTGTGTCACATTCAATCTGTAGACGGGCACATTGTATGAATCCGTATATGTGTAAAACCTGACTAGACTGAGAGAAGGATTGACAGGGAACTAGCAATCCTCCTTGTACTCGAGATATGGGTAAAAGCGCTCTCAGAAATCAGTCCAATGCCTCTGATCCTTTGATCGACTCGTCTTCAAGTATCCTCGCGCCTGCAGTCCCCCGCAGATCTGGCCGATTCTGCTTGAGTTCGGAATCATAACATCGTGAGACCGATCGCAGTCGCACGAAATCTCGAGATGGACCTCCCGCAGTGCAGGAGGTAGATCGCCTTCGAGCCATCTGCCAAGATTCTCAAGCAAACCTGCTACACCATTGTTGTCCTCCAAGTATTTCCTGTAGTGGCAGAAGATAACAAGGTGTATACGCCTGATGCTTTGCGAGTTAGCGAGTTGCGAGAGGATCAGGATGGCGTCTGAATCCGAGAAGCGCTTGAATTCGAGGTGCACACTTTCGAGAATGGGGCATGCTAGGATAGCCTCGACGCACCCGGAGTTGACTAACACCAAGAGTCAGAAAGGCGTATAGCAATCTCGAGCGGACTCACGAGTCATATTATATTCTAGGTTTCCGAAGTCCACGGTGACATCCTTCAATGTTGGAGATACCGCAAGAATCACGCGACGCAGGAGAGTGAGGTCGGCCCATCTTCCATGGCGCCAGACGAAGGATACGAGTTGCGGGTACGGCCTTCGACACACCCATTTCGACAGTGGCGTCCACCAATGCGCTATCTCGAGGTGCTGAAGAGGCAACGCCGAAAGGACATTCGCCATTTCATCCCAACCGCTATCATCAGGCTTCTGTTGCAGCAATTGCGTGACACGCAGAGATTCGACTTTCGGAAAAGCCCTGAGGAAACCGACCAAGTCTGCGCAACTCCGGACCACCTCTTGGATGTAGAAATGGAGGTCGACAATAGGACTGATTCTAGACAGAGCCTGCATGTCCGGAAGATCTTCAGGAAACCACCAGATCACAAGCTTCTCGACATGTCCCAAGTGAGGCACCAAGGAGGAGAAGGCGGCTGCGTCCCATCCAGAGAAGATATTGATATCGAGCTCGCAGATATATGCACCGAGGTGACTGTGCGCGGCAAACCACTTCAAGTGAGTGGAGACCTCGGATTTTGCATATTCCCTGATCTCTAACTTTGATTTCATGAGATGGAGTCTTGCCGTCGGGAGCCATGCGCGACAAGTGAGAGAACAGGATTTCAACGCATCACACTCGTCGTGAAGGCAGTCGATAATCCTGTCCGTCAGCTCAGGCGGAAGTGCATCGTTGATTGACAATTGGGTTCCATTGTGGCTTCTACACGCCTGGGTTAGATGACAGGAGCTACGCATGCAAATGGGACACTGACCACGAAGCAGCAACTACCATCTGTGGGTCCGGCAGAATCTTCTACGGAGCGCAGTCACTGCGTTTCCGCGAATGTAAAGGGCACGCGATACGATGCCTAAATGGACCGTAGCGGCGCATGTATCTCGTACCTAAGACGCATCAAATCGGCTTCCGCTACAAGGCGAAAGGCGGACAATATCGGGCGTTGTATCAGGCGTCCCGGATATGCCTCGTAGCGTACTCTGGATTGTATGTAGCGCATGTATCGTGGATTCCTCGACATCCCGTGTTCCGTGTCCGATACCTGCGATACCTACCGTATGATCACATCTCTACTCCCGCGGTGCGTTACTGATCCTTTCCGATACGGTGGGAAATGGTTCTTGTAACATTGCCTAGATACATAATAAAAATCACGTTAACTACCTCCCAGCACTCCTCCCGCCTCATCCAGATATCTAGCGTGTATAAATATCAATGTGAGTACTCACATCATCTCTCTATGCTTTGCGGAACACTCACGCGCATACATAGACGCAGCCCGCTGGTTCTCTAGCTTTTACGCCGGCGTCAGGCATGCACGGCTCGGGACCTGCTTCGAATGTGATGTGACTAGCGAAGGCAACTTTGGTGTGTTGGGCACCTATGTGCAAGCTGTATATACTAGTATGTACGGTGAGTCGTAGTCTGTACTGCAAGAACTGTGTACTCACTAATTATGTTGCGCCAATAGTACAACCACCGGGTCACTTCGAAAACCTCCAGCGCAATCCCAGTGTGATGTGGAATTCGAACATACCTGGCGTGGGCTTTGTGCCTGGGGCGGGAACGACCTTCGAGGCGTCCAATGATCATGCTGACACCTGATCATTGGACGCTTTGAAGGTCGTTTTGTAGGAGCCTTCGGCGGATCTGTGCCCTTAGCAGTAGGCTGGGAGGGAGTGCTACTAGTAGTACCAGAGTCCATGGGCATGATGAGGTGGAAGAGAGATGCCGACAGCCAAGAGTGCGAAACTGAGACACAGAAATAAAGTTCAGAAGTAGATGGCTTATACAAGCAGTAGGAAAGGTGTCGAAGCTAAAATACGCGGCGTAGGAAATGTCGAAAGGATTGGCCCATACAGAGGGTATCAGCAAGCGTTCTACATGCCCGATACGGCAAGTATCGAATGTGTCGCGCGACCGATACCAAACGTGGCGGCGGGTCCCACGCTACTTATGCCAGCAAACGAATCAAATGTATCGGACATTATTATATTCGTGCTACGTCTGTCACTACATGCTCGGCGGTACGTAGCGCAATTGTATCGTATCCCCACTACAATCTCAATAACGCAGTGAGTAGCGAAGGTGTGCTGTCTGCGCTTCGTGATGGAGACACTAGCGTTCTAGCCCAGAATATAGAGGATGTTATCTTTTCTACTAGATGTAAGATGAACGTTCGGAGGTTGAGCAAAGTATCCGCCAAGTAAAAAAAAAAAAAAGCCACTTTAGGGCGCCTATACTTAAAAAACCATGGGGGCGTCTATTATGAGCGCCTGTGCAAGTGACAAGTACTGTCGTGTCCGCTCGTGGTACTTATTTTCTTTCTATGTACCTGTATAGGCCTGATCAACCAACCTGGGATATTATTCACTGAAGATGAAAATGTACTGTTCACAGGGCGATTCGGCCGTCGAATCTCGTCGACTCTATACTCCCCTTGGTCGGTTGTTCGCCCGATGATACGGCTTGCATGCCTATGGCTACCTATCGATCACCACGGTCACACTGTGCCCTACTCTTTGCGCCTTGTTTGGGATGCTTTTCTGCGTGGCCGGTCTTTCTTTGATCTCTTGTACTCCCGTGCTGCCAACAAGATTCTAGATGTCATGGGTTGTCTCATGCGACTGGTTACCTACGCCAAGCCCCGGCTCTGTCAGTCCAGCAGAATGCGCGAATACCTGGTGTATGTCAAATTTCCGAGGCAGCCTCTGTATGATTGTATAGGCTACGGGATTCTATTGGCGATATGACTTTTTCCGAGTATGCGGCGAAGTGCTCTAAGCCGAGCGTCTTGCCGACACCTGTATCTGTCACCGGAGACCCTTCGTCTACCGGTTGCACACCGAGAAGCAAGTAGCTCCTTTACCATCGTTCAAGGCGTCCTGCGTGGAGTACAACGATTCCATCAATTGTCTGGTCTAGCGATGCACCTTCACTTGGGTATGCCATAGCTAGAGCGTCGTCGACCATTCCGCTGATCCGACTAGAAGCCGTAGCTAGCTCCGTTGTCGTCTGCATTTGTGCTCGATGCGGTGGTATTCTCACGTGCCCAACAGCACGGCGTGAAGCACTTGCGCCCTGCCTCCCACGGTCCCATAAACGTCGGAGTTTCCTTGCGAAGTAATGCCGCCGTCCATTCGGATCAATGATCTCCTGGTCACACCATCCCGCTTGAACTTCAGGTTGTTTCACATCTACACACGGTACCGAGCTCTTCTCCTCCACCAAGGTTTCCTTACGAACCTGCTACATTGCCCCGCGTGCCAAGCCCACGCCAAGGTCTGCTAATACCCCGCACAGTGTCATGCAGCTACAGTCGACTACTTGAGCGATTTGCGCGGTCAGTATCTTGTGCAATACAGCGCGGTATAAATGCATCCCAGAGCCAAGGAGATGCCCAGCAACCGTTCACAGGTCAATCCCAGTCACCCGGTAGCTGAAGTCTGCTTGAAAAGCCATGTTCGCTTTCGCCGCACTACTTGTTGTCGCATCCGCGACTCTTCCTCGTGCTCTTGCACACGGTGGTGTCCTTTCCTACGAGAACGCAGGAAACTGGTACCAAGGCTGGGCTGTAAGCCGCTCTTCCCACTTTTGACGAATCCGTCAATAATTTGTGCGAATAGCCATACAACTCCCCAGTCGGTCAGACGACTATCCAGAGGCCGTGGTCTACTTAGTATGTATCTCTATGTTGTCGCGTTTTTGGATGACTGACATTGAACGTGGTCGATAGCAACCCGATTACCGACCCGACGGACCCGACACTCTCTTGCAACGACGACGGCACGTCCGGCGCGCTTCAACTCACCGCGACAGTCCAGGCTGGTTCCGCAATCACAGCATACTGGAACCAAGTATGTTTTCGCCCGTATTACTTTATACGCAGAGGACTGAGTCTGGCTGCGTTCTCAGGTATGGCCGCACGCGTACGGCCCGATGCTCGTCTATCTCGCGCAATGCCCGGGCACAACGTGCACCGGTGTCAACTCCGACACGCTCTCGTGGTTCAAGATCGACCAGAGCGGCCTGATCAACGGCACGATCGGTGATGGGTTCTGGGGCGACGGCCTCATGATTGCGCAGAACTCGTCCTGGACGACCACCATCCCCTCAACCGTCCCCTCTGGAAACTACCTCATTCGGTTTGAGACAATCGCGCTTCACTCGCTCCCCGCGGTATGTGATACGTTCCGTTTTGCATCCTCAGACAGAACACAAGCTGATCGGTTTATTTGATGTAGCAATTCTATCCTGAGTGCGCGCAGATCAACATTGTGGGCGGCGGCAGCCTCCAGCCCACCGCGGCAGAGCTCACCACCTTCCCCGGCGCATACAGTGCAACCGGTACGCGTTTTATTGTTTGTACCCGTGGTCCTAACACTGAGTATCATGCGCACACAGACCCCGGCATCAACTGCGACCTGTACACCAACGAGGCACTGACCGAGACCACCTACGTGATTCCGGGACCTCCACTCTACGGTAGCAGCGGCAGCACCAGCGTCGCTCCTGCTCCGCCCGTATGTCTCGCCCTGCACATTCTACTGCACGCGGTCTCACTTTAGACCCCTTCGTTCAGACGTCTGCGCCGGCGACCAGTGCGCCCCACGCCCCTACGACAATCTCCCCCCCTCCTGTCACGACTGCTCCCACCAGTGTTGCGCAGCAGTACGGTCAGTGCGGCGGTGTTGGCTGGAGTGGTCCTACTGCGTGCGCTTCTGGCTTCACCTGCACGGAGCAGAACTGTGAGTGTGCTTTCCGTATCGATGGGCGATCGGCGTACTAATCGAATGATGTAGCGTACTATTCGCAGTGCTTGTGAGAGCGCTCAAGCAGGAGATGGTCAGGCTGCGAAGAATATAGCGTCGAAGCTGTTGTTTGAGAGTATGAATTAACGTGGTGACGTAGCACGTATGTACGTCGGATTCGTTTCAGAAACACAAGACTCTTTTCACCAATCTGTCAACTGGCTCAAGTACGACTGCATGACACAAACATAGCACGTCCCAGATGCTGTGGCTACGAGATCCTTGCCTGTGCTAAAGAGTGTTCGAGCGGTCTTACGAGCACCGCTGCATCATGCGAGCCCAGATAGGTGTCATATGTCTTCGATATATAGATATATTGAGGTCACGCTTAGAGCACATCAATGCTAAGCTTGACCTCTGAGTCGACCTTGATAGTGACTTGTGTTTAGAGGGCGACAGCGGCGCACGCGTGGAATTATCTTATATGAGAAATGGTACTGCGTCACGATCGACCGAGGCACGAATGTAGTGAGCTTTAGAACTTTCGCGCATACTGCATCGCAGTGATTTGAATTGTGGGAAATTCATAGAACTTAGTCTTAGTCTGATTTCTCCGAAGGGGACCAGCATGACGGGCAGCATGTATGGCTATGTCGGTACCTACAAGTCGGGTCTCAATTCTCAAATTTCCGTTCTTGGTTGGACGTACAGTTCTTCGGGTTCACGGCTCACCACGCGTTGCTCAAATAATGCTCCACAGGTGGACTAATCGAGGAGCATACTCTGCTTCAACGATGGTTTGCCATCCTTCTGTGTACGACCTAAGTTTCTTAGTCCCTAGTCTAATCGGAAGGACTACCCAGTGTGTCCAGGAGATTTCCGAAATTGTTCTCCTCTTTCCAAATCTCACGGCACCGCGTCCGGCAATTCCACGGTGAATGAGTTCGCTTTTAGGCAGTGAGGCACGCGAGGGACCTCGAGCGATATGGCACTGAATTAGACGAGCGTTTGGAGAGAACAAGAATAAACACGGGCTCGGTTAAATCGCGGTCACGTGCCATTCACGAAGAGCCTCGGGCGATCTTCCTGCTCCTGGGTTCTGTTGGTGTCACCGCACCATGGACCGCCGCAATCGCGTTATCATCACATTAAGCTTTTCTCTCTTTTTCGCGTGCTCATAACGAAGACTGCAACTAAGTACAGAGGGCTGACACGCTACCGGAGAAGGCTTGGCGAGGAAACCCCCGTGCCAAAAATAACTTGCACTCATCTTCGGGTTTTACTTGCGAAGAACTGCCGCCGCCGATTCGGCCTGCTCTTTTCTGCGTTGTTCCTCGTCAAACACAACTTTCGGCAACGTCAGTTGCTCAGCACTCTCACTGCATTGTTGCGATGTTCGGACCCGCCTGACGCAGTGCGAAGCCAGTTACCCCGGTACCCCGCAGACCGACGTGGTGCCCCGCTTTCGTCATGCTTCCCTGGCTTGCAAGTGATACTACGAGGATTGGGGTATATAAGGATCGCTCAGAGGCCATCGGTCCTCAGCACCTCGCTCTAAAACACTCGCACAAGACAACTCTCACTCCAGCAGGATGTTTGCCTTTGCCTCGCTCCTCGCTCTCGCCTCCGCGGCACTACCTACTGCGCTCGCGCACGGTGGTGTCCTTTCATACGAGATTGCCGGCCAGTGGTACGAAGGCTGGGCGCCGTACAACAGTCCCGACGGCCAGACCTCCATCGAGCGACCTTGGTCGACATAGTGCGTTGCCCTCAGTCGTCCTATGCATTGTATATTCTGATTGCATTTGCGTGTGAAGCAACCCGATCACGGACCCCACGGACCCGACTTTGTCTTGCAACGATGACGGAACCTCCAGCGCGCTCCAGCTCACCGCAACCGTCCAGGCCGGTACGCCCATCACCGCTTACTGGAACAGCCCCTGGCCGCACAACATCGGCCCCATGGTGCGCCTCCTTCTTTTTGGAAACACCTTCTAGTAGAGGCTGATGGCTCTCGCGCACGCAGCTTGTCTACCTCGCGCAGTGCCCGGGCACAACGTGCACTGGCGTCAACTCCGACACGCTCCAGTGGTTCAAGATCGACGAGAGCGGCCTGATCAACGGAACCGTCGGCGACGGCTTTTGGGGCGACGGCCTCATGATTGCGCAGAACTCGTCCTGGACGACGACCATTCCCACGACGGTTCCCTCTGGCCCGTACCTCATCCGCTTCGAGACGATCGCCCTCCACTCCCTTCCCGCGCAGTTCTACCCCGAGTGCGCGCAGCTGGACATCACCGGCGGTGGAAGCCTCGCGCCTACCACAGCTGAGCTCGTTACGTTCCCTGGTGCTTACTCGGCCAGCGGTGCGTCTCTTATCGATGGTGTACTCAGGGGACGGTGCTGATTATGTTCCGCCTGCGTAGACCCCGGCCTCACGATTGATGTGTACACGAACCAGGCGATGGTGATGACCAACTACACCATCCCAGGCCCGCCGCTCTACGGCTCGTCCCAGAGCAGCCAGCCCGCGCCCCCGCCGGTAGTGCGTCGCCCGTTCTCCCACTACTAATTACTCAATGCGCTGACGTGTGATTGCGTCTGTGTGCAGACTTCCGCCCCCGCGACAGGCGCGCCCCTGCCGACGACGTCGGCGGCGCCCCCCGCGACGTCGAGCGCGGCTGTAGGCACTGTCGCCCAGTACGGCCAGTGCGGTGGCGAGGGCTACTCCGGCCCGACGAGCTGCGAGGCAGGCCTAACCTGCACGGCGCTCAACGACTACTACTCGCAGTGTCTGTGAGTTGGCGGGAATTGGACGTGCGGTGAGGAGAGTTAAGTGGCTCGATACATACGAATGTCTTCCGTGTTTGTAAGTTGCTACGTTAATTTTCAACGGCTTGCTCCCAATGTCTGTCTCCGAGCGGTGGGATGCAGTCTGCAGGATCATGGGTTCCACGATAACCTCAAAAAATACGCAGAACGTCATATGAAAACTAGATACTTGCGGAGGGCGAGAAACCCCAGTAGTCTCACGCTATATCTCCTCGCGTGGTCGAGCCCAAGGCATTTGGGATATGTAACGGGCTGTCGTATACTGTCTCATCAAGCCGTGCAGTCTGCATGCTACTGATCTCATGAAAGGTGCCTGGCTTGCGATGAACTTTGCAAGCGTGGCGAGCTGAACTCGCGACAATGAGCGATGTGGTTATTGTCATGACGCGGAAACGATTCGGGCAGTGCACCTATGAGCACGTTCGATATTCACCCCACTGCCTTCGACGTCATCATAGACGCAGGGGATGAGGCAGAATATGGACCATGTCAATGTATTCTGTGGTCATCTGTGTATGCGATCAATGCGATTACCGGCTGCTCATGGCAATCAGGCGCAGTCGCATTTCGTCATTGGATTCGAGGGTTTCGGCTACTTTCGGGACTCGGGCGAGGCAGCAATATCGGCTTTCGGAGAGTTTGACAACGGTCTGTTTGTGCTCCTTTGGTGATCTATTTACTGAAAAATCGAAAGATTCTAAGTTTTGTTATTAGCGCGCAGCAATGATGACTCGCAGGCATTCTCGAGCAGGATTTGGTTCCGCGAGAGCAGATCGACGGTGTTGATGAGCGCGGAAGAGAGCTTGCGGAGACTTTTGCGATGAATAATTCTCCGTTCTGGAGTCAAATGAAACACGATCGACTTGTGTGTTCACTGTCGTCATTGTTCCTCTCATAATGAACGGCAGCGGGAAAAACAGAAAAGACGGCAAGGAGGCGGCGGGGTCGGGTACGAAGCGCCGATCAGCTCGCGATCACGTGGTGTGACGCGGACGCGTTCAAGTTGAACTTGAACTTGCACTCTCATGGCGTCTTTCGCCTGGGAACCGCCCGACCCTGGGAATCCCGCCTTTTACGCTTTGCCTCTTGCGCTCATCTCCATCGTCGTTGACCGCCGCTGCTTGCCCTTTGCTCGCCGTCCGACACGATGAGCACGCCCCTACCGCTGCGAGATATGCAGCAGTCCATCAGCCCCGATCCCCCCGATGGTTGGCCCACGCAGCACACGACGACCACGACCCCCCTCCGCATCGCCAAGCGTGACTCCCCGACTCCCGCTCGTCATGGAGGCGCACAGCTCGACCGCCGGCAGTCCTCGAGCTATAGACACATGAAGAACAACAGTCTTGTATCAAAGTCTCCCTTCCGCTCTCAGATACCCACCCCTTCGCGACCGTCCGCCCCGCCCTCCCCGCGCAAAGTCAGCGGAGAGAAACGTCCCCGATCGACCAGCTTCCTCTCGCAGGCGGAGAACGAGCGTCCGCAGGGATTCAAGCGGAGGCAGAGCAAGGCTTATCTTGGCCTCGTGCAGAAGGAGCCCGTTACCAAGAGCCCGTTCAGGCAGACGTCGTTGCAGCAGCACAACACCGGCGATGAGCCTGTCCCCCCTCTTCCTCCCAAGTCCCCCAAGTCTTCTCCACGTCGTCCCACCGCGTCCCCTGCTCGACCGTCTCTTGTCACAAGACGACTGCACGGCCCGCGCAAGACGAGCAGCAGTTCGAATAGTTCCGTCCGCCGGCGTAGACGCAAGACGGTCACCTTTGATGAGCGGTGCGATGTTCTCGAGTTCGATGTTGACGACGAGGTGCTCGAAGAGTTCCCCTTCGCCTCGGACGATGACGGCGGCGAAGAAGACGAAGACGAATTGTTACAAGAGGTTAGCGTGGACGACGACCCAGAGCCAGGTGACACCATCGCAGACACCGTCGACTCGGTCCTGCGCGAGGCAGCGGGCTCGGAGGACGCCCCCGATCCCGCGCCGCGTGTCAGCTCCCCACTCGACACTGCATACCCGCCGCTCCAGCCCGACCGTTCGCCTCTCTCACGCTCGGACATCTCAGACTCGGCGGACCTCTTCGCGACGCCCTCGCACTCGCGTATGAGTACGCCCAAGTCGACCCCTCCGACGCATGGCCGTGCGGAGCACCCACCGCCGAAGCACTCGACCCACTCAGCGCGTGCGGTCGATCATGGAGGCCATAACTGGGACCAGGACGTCCAGATGCTCCCGCCGTCCCCCTCGCCTGCCAAGGTCCGCCCTGCCCCCTCACTGGGTGGGCACGAACCCGAGGGACCGATGCCCAAGTTCAACTTGGACACATCCCGCGTAAAGCCGCATGGTGAGTCGAGCCGCATTATCTCCCGCGAAAGGCTGTTCAATAGTGCTGATAGATATTGCAGAAGGGTCGCCTGCCGATCCGTTTGCGGTGGCTGCTAGGGAGGAACGCGATGCGCATGTCCGTCGCGAATCAGCTGGGCGGCGGAGCCTCACTGAGGACGAGCGTGGCCGCGGCTCGCCCGTGCCCAGCGCGAAGCATGTCCAACGCGCGAGCCCGCGTGGGCAAGTGCACCTCCCGCACAGCCTTCTGGAGCACTTGGACCGCTCGCCCACAGCTACGCCTGTGAACTCGCCCGACTTCGAGGAGCATCCCCCGCTCGGGGTCATGGCGTTCCACACGCCGCCGACGTCGGCAGGGGAACGCTCACCTGAGGCGAAGAAGCCAGCTCTTAGACGCGCCACCCCGAGCGCCGAGCGCATATTGACTGGGGACACATCTCGAGACGGAGGTGAAGTCAGCGTTCGGGACGGAAATGAACGCGAGGATGGCGTAGAAGACGAGGAGTATTCGACGCAGCCAAACTCCGCAGAAAATTCCCTGTTGCAACCTGCGCGTGACGAAGAAGAGCCCAAACGAGAGACTCAGGAAGTGCCCCGGCGATCTCTCGAGCTCCCCCGCCTCACGAGACAGAATCCGACCTTCGACGGCGTCCTCTCCATCGACCCCGAGCCCCAGCCGCAGGACCCACCCCGTCCAGCCATGCTTGCACGCGCGAACACTGCCGACGGCATCGAGCCCACCCGCCCGCTCGAACTTCGGGCGAGCCCCGAAAAGGGCGCGCAACGGACGAGCGTCGCGCTCGGCGACGTGAGCGCACTGGACCGGCTCGTGGAGAGTGTCTGGAACGGCGGCTCACGCTCGGGATCGGGTGATGAGAGCTCGTTCCTGCGCGATGTCCAGGCAGGCGCTGTGGGGAGTGCGCGCGTGGAACCGGGCCCGGCGAGGAACCGCGTCGACAATAGGACACAGAGTGTGGAACCGCCAGTTGCGGTACGGGTGGACCCGCCGCCGCCACCCCCGAAGGATGCGATACGCGCGCGAGAGGAGCTCATCAAGCAGAAGAAGCGCGAGGCGCGTAGGAGGGAGATGGAGGACGAGATGGAAGTGGAGGAGGACGAGGAAGTCGCGGTCGCGGCAGTGCGTCCCCGGAGACGGAGGAGCCTCAGTACGGGCGACGCGCCAGCTCCTGCGCGCGCCGCAGCGATGGCACAGGCGATCGCGGCCAGGAAGCGTGCGACTAGGTCGGTGGTGTCGAGTAGTGATGGACTGCTAGATGTGCTTTCTGGCACGGATGACCCGCTGTCGGATAGTATCAATCGGGAACTGAGAAAGCTGGATGGTTCGAGTCGAGGGGTGAGTTTCGTTGCTTTTGCGTTGCAGGAGAGTGGGTAGACTGACGATGTGATGGTGTCCAGAGCTATCATGTCCGAGAGAGGTCGGAGACGATCTATGCGAGTTCGGATGCAGATCGTGTTTCGCATATTGGGGACGCGGGAGATGTGGATGGAGGCAGGGCGTGGAAGGCCGTCCGGAGGCCATCCGATATGGTGCGTTATAGGCTCTGTGTTGTCGCCCGTCATTGCTAATTCAGTGCGACAGAACGAGTACTCGAAGCAACTGCGAGAGCTGCGTGCTCAGGATAAATCTGGGAAAGCACAAGGCAAGGTCTTCGTCCGAGGTGAGTAGCGAAAGTCGTAGCGGGACTTCGGTGCGAGGCTGACCGTTGCTCATGCAGTGGCCGGTCTGAAGAACATCAACGTGCCGCTGCCCTCACAACCGACAATAATCAGCTGTACATTGAATAACGGCATTCATTACGTGTCCACACCGCCCAGCCGCCTCGCCCAGAGTTGTCCCATAGACCAAGAGTTTGAATTGTGAGTAACGCTGTTCACGTCCTCTGAGTCGTGCTGATGTGATGCATGACGCCAGAATCGAACATAGCAAGCTGGAGTTCACACTGACGATCAAGGTCCGACGCGACCCACACATCGTGGCTCAATTTGACGCCAACAACCCTCCAAAGCCCCCGCCACCGCAACCTGCACCGCCGCCCGCTTCGAAAGGGGGCGGCATGCGGCACTTCTTCCTCGGAGGCTCGCCCAAGAAAGCAACTAGGGTGGCGCCTCGTCCTGCCCCTCCGCCAGTATTGCCGAAGCAACCGGAGAATCTCGCGCGCTACTTGAAGAACGACGGCACGCTCGCGCGGGCGTTCGTGTCTTTCAAGGACATTGCGTCGCGCTGCGACACCAAGCTGTTCGAGACGAGCTACCCGCTCATCGGCCAGAAGAGCGAGTGGGGGGCCGCCGCGAAAACGATGCAGGTCGGGGAGATCGTATTGCAGATCTTCCGGTTACCTCCATTGCCGGGTGTCCCGCCGGATCAGCTGCCGCAGAGCTTGGAGGACTGTCACCGGGGGCTACGGCATATGAACTGGCACAAGGTGACTTACTTCGAGGGTACGCTCACTCAAAGTGGAGGTGATTGCATGGTGCGTCCAGCCTTCTTTACACGTTTCATCACTAAGGTCTTCGAATTGCTGGTGCAGACGTGGCGAAGACGCCACTTGCGAGTGATCGGGGCTAACCTTGTCGCATTCAATGATGTCACGAAGAGGGCTACAGCGACCATCGACCTCAAGAAGGCCATTGCCGTCGAAGATGACCAAGAGGCGCGGGCAAATGCCAGGACCCCGCAGCTCGGAAGTACGGGATATGCAGACGATTACGACTTCTCGTACGGAGCCGACCGGTCGTTCCGGCTGATATTTCCGGCCAAGCAACAAATACTGTTCTTCGCGGATACGGACGAAGAGAAAGCGAGGTGGTAAGTGAGAGGAACGGTCGCTAGACGTTGTATTAGCTAATTGATGTTTGCTATGCAGGCTCGAGGTACTTCGCGCTCTGGTCGGTCGGATACCTCCTTATCCATTGTGGGCGGAGCTTGTCTGGCAACGGCAGCAGGAGCTGGCAAAGGCACTTCCGTCGAAACCAGGGCCAAGTTCATGATGCATGGGTATCACAGTTACGACACATATGGACTTCCCTTCTTGCTGCGTTAGCATATTTTGTATCCTCTTTGATTCTTATATAGTGTAGGTCGTCGCAGATTTGCCATGTTGTACTTGTTCGCTCTCGCACGATGCATCTATGAATTATGATATGAATATGATCGGAATCATCAATAGAAACAAGAATGATATACCCATCCAGTGTCGTGATACAAACGAACCTTGGTTATGAGACACCTCTTGCGGACCACCTCTACCCGGACCCTAGTGTGATCCGATTGTCACAGGTCGTCACAGGGTCCACGCCTACCCGGGTTAGGTTAGGTGGCACCGCGAGCGAAGCGAGCGGTGCGATGGATACTTATCCTAGTCTTGAAGACTACCTGTGTTTGAGCGTCGACTGGGTCAACAGGCTGGGGAACCACCCAGCAAACCCGTTTCGTCTTATATAGACTCATCAGGACCACGTTAGTCGACTCAATTGTGTCAGCGGGCGCCGACGGCTGGAGGCCGGAGGCCGAGGTGTAAGCACAATTACAAACGCCCTTACCAATCACTACTTATCCTTAGGATTAGGTGGCACCCCGAGGGTTAGGGTTAGGTGGCGGCGTCGAAGACGCCGCGATGGATACTTATCCTAGTCTTGAAGACTACCTGATTCCTGGTCGACTTGGGGTCAACAGGCTGGGGAACCACCCAGCAAACCCGTTTCGTCTTATATAGACTCATCAGGACCACGATTAGTCGACTCAATTGCGTCAGCGGGCGCCGACGGCCGGAGGCCGGAGGCCGAAGTGTAAGCACAATTACAAACGCCCTTACCAATCACTACTTATCCTCCAATGGCGTTAACAGCGCCATCATTTGATCCGAGGGCTGGTTCGGCCCGTTGTTT